>ML788534.1:305582-349484 GCA_009831015.1 Picea engelmannii | reverse complement strand
ACTATAGGTGGAACAACAGTAAGTTGGATTTCAAAACTGCAAAAGGTTGTTGCACTTTCAACAATAGAGGCAGAGTATGTTGCTGCTACAGAGGCTAGTAAAGAGATGATTTGGTTACAAAGGTTTATGGAGGAATTGGGAAAAAAGCAGGAGAACAACAGGTTGTACTGTGATAGTCAGAGTGCCATTCACCTTGCAAAGAACTCAACCTTCCATTCAAATACTAAGCATATACAGTTGAGGTGCCACTTCATACGATCCACCTTGGAAGATGGACAATTGAAGCTGGAAAAGATACACACTAGCTAGAATCCTGCAGACATGTTAACAAAGGGAGTAACCAGGGAGAAACTGAGTTCTTGCTCAGTTTCAGTTGGTCTTCAAGAATGAAGATGAAGATGAGAAATTTGCTAGGTCCAAGAAGGTTCAGAGTCCAGCATATACAATAGTGGTGGAGTTGTTGAGATCAGTCTCCAAGTGGGAGATTGTTGGTTGTGGAGCCTGATTATCTTCCTGATTTAGAGGTATTTTACTTTCAGTTGTGTTTATACCCCATGAAGTATTTACACCCCAGAAGTATGTACACTCTTCCACGTGGGGGAGTGCAGAGGGGGTACCCCCCTCTGAAGGGTCCGGGGGGGCTATCCCCCTGGCTGGGGGGTCTGGAGGCAAGTGGGGGTTCGGGGGCGAAGCCCCCGAAGAAATTTTTTCCTTGTAAAAGTATATTGTAATTTCATTGTAAATCTGGACCGTTCATTATAAGGTCGCAGATCTAACGATAGAGATTATGTTAGGGTTTTTTGCCCTAGAAGGCAACCCTCTTTTATGAGGGAAATGTATTGCGGCTTTGTAGGTTGGCAAGTATTGTATTCTGAGAGAGGAGACTGTGAGAGAAAGAAGAGGAAGTTATAGCGGGTTTTTTTGTAGGTTGTATCCCTTCATTTTGCTGGATAATAATAAAGAAAGGACCTGGCAATTTCTCTGGTGGACGTAGCCCACACTGGGTGAACCACACAAATCTCTGTCTCTCTTGTATTATGTATCTTCTGTGTTTTATTTCCACATTTGTTTTATTTTATTGCTCCGCGGTCCTATTTTTCTAACACTTAGTCATGGCTATAGGGAGTAATACAACCACATTAGCACTAGAGGATGTGGTTGCATCTATACTGTCAGAAGAAATGAAAAGGAAGAACATGGAAGGATTGACCAAAGATGCATTAGTGGTGAGAGGTCGATCGGTTGACAGATATAAAGGAAAATTCTCCGATAGAAAGTCTAAGTCAAAGGGTAGATCTAAATCCCATGTTCAGTCGATGAGAAGATGCTGGAAATGTGGTAAATTTGGGAATTAGAAAAAAGAATGTAAGTTGAAGGAAATGGAATTCAGTATAAGATTCAAAGAGAAGTAGTTGACTGAGAGAAATACGATTGCAGACAAGGGAGGCAATGTGTACTCGGCATCAAACAATACACTGTTGGATCAATATGTTTGGTTGATTGACTCCAGAGCATCCTATCATATGAAACCACATAAATAATGGTTCTGCAATATGAACAATATGAAGGAGGAGATTTGTTCTTGGGGGATAGATCGACAACCAAAATTATTGGACGAGGAAGATTTCGATTGATACTACAAGAAGGGTGGAGTAGAACCCTTCTAGGTGTGCTACACATTTTGGGTTTGGAAAGAAGCCTGATATCTGTCAGCAAGATGAGTGATGCAGGGGTGCACACTCTATTTCATAAGGATTAGTGCAAGATAGTCAGAGGTGTGATGGTATTAATGAAATGAGTTCATATTGGAACCCTATACAAGTTATTAGGGAGTGTCAACTCCACTGGATGAAACCACATCGTTTTTCTTAAATTCAACTTGACTTTGACTTGACTCGATTCAACTTGGGATGAGTCGATTCAAATCGACTCAACAAGTCATCATAAAGCCGACCTGGCCATGATTTGGCATGAGAGGGTGGGGCATATTGGAGAAAAAGGAATTCAAGCTATGCATAACAAAGGTATGGTAGAATATTTTCCTTAATGTAATTTAGAAGTCGAATTTTGTGAACATTGCATATATGGAAAACAAAGTCGGGTGAGGTTCCCATATGGAGCGACAAGGGATAAGGAGATTCTAGAGTTGGTTCATAGTGATGTGTTTAACCCTGTTTTAGTGCCTTCACTTGGTGGATCCATATTTTATGTCTCCTTCATAGATTTTTTTTCCAGGTAGACATGGATATGTTTCCTGAGGAATAAAGCATAGGTTTTCGAGAAATTCAAAGAGTTTAAATATCTTGTAGAAAACTGGATAGATAAGAATATTAAGGTGTTGAGAACTAACAACGGTGGTGAATTATGTGGAAAAGAATTTGATCAATTCTACAAGAAGTGTGGCATATCACTCCAAAATAACACACCATATACCCCACAACAAAATGGAGTTTATGAGAGAGTGAACAATTTAAACATTTATGGACAAGGCAGGGAGCATGCTCAGTGGTGTTGGGATCACACAAGAATTCTAGGCGGAGGCATTCGACACTAAAAAATATCTATTGAATATGTCTCCTATGTCGGTTCTAGTCAACACGACTCCACATGGGGTATGGTCTAGTAAGAAGCCTTTAGTTTCACATCTCAAATTATTTGGCTGTGATACATTTGTGCATGTTCCCAAGGAAAAGAAGAGAAATCTAGACAAGAAGGAAATCAAGTGTATTTTCATTGGATACAAAGAAGGTATGGAATGATATAAGCTATGGGATCATGCATCAAGGAAAATAGTGTACACTTGAGATGTGGTCTTCAAATAAGTTGGAAGTAAGTTCGATCCTGAAGGAATTTTTCAAACTGAGAATAATCCAGAGAGGGTGCAGTTTGAACTGAGGAATGAAGAAGATGATTCGTATGAGTCGACTAAATCAGAAGAAGAGGTGGAACAAACGACCTCGGTCGTAAGGAGGTCACAATGAGGAAAAAAATAAATCTAAATCTATAGTCTTCCTGAATTTTGTTCCTCATTTGTGTTAACTACCACCGATGATGAACACAAGTTAGTCGGGGAGGCAGTCAACTCAGCAGAGGGAAAAATTTGGAAGGATTCCATGGTCGAAGAGATAGAATCCTTGCAAAATAATGAGACATTGGACTTTGTCAAATTACCTAGTGGAAGAAAACCCATTGGTAGCAAATGGGTATTCAAGAAGAAGATGAATACAATAGGTCAAGTCAATAAATTCAAAGCTTGACTGGTAGCGAAAGGATATTCCCAAGTTGAAGGAGTCGACTTCGGTGAGATTTTTTCCCCTGTTGCAAAATTAACTTCCATTAGAATATTAATGTCTCTGGCTGCAACATTTGATCTAGAAATAGAAAAAATGGATGTAATGACAACGTTCCTACATGGGGACTTGGAAGAAGAAATCTACATGAAACAAACTGAAGGTTTTGTAGTAAAGGGAAAAAAATATTTGGTGTGCAAACTGAAAAGATCCCTTTATGGTTTAAATAAATCACCAAGTATGTGGTACCAAAATTTCGACACATACATCCTTATTTTGGGGTTTGCAAGAAGCAAATCTAATCACTATATATATTCCAAAGAAGAAGGTGGGAATTTCATATATGTAGCATTGTATGTCGACGACATGTTGCTGATTGGAAACAACATGAATGAAATAAAGGAGGTGAAGAAGCAACTATCCTCCAAGTTCGACACAAAATATATCAGTGCAACGAAATTCATTATGGGAATGGAGATCAAGAGAGATGGAGCAGCTAGAAATCTATGGTTGAACCAGACGAAATATATTGAAACAATTTTGAAACATTTCAACAAGCAGGATTGCAAACCTGTGAAGGTTCTAATTCCCGTGGGAGAAAGACTAACTGTTGAACAATTTCCAATGACACAGGAGGAAATAGAGGACATGAAACATGTTCCCTATGCAAATTTTGTTGGTATTCTAATGTATGCGATGGTATGCACTCGACCTGACATTGCCCATGCAGTGTGAGTGTTGAGAAATTACATGTCGACACCTGGGAAGGGGCACTAGAAAACTGTAAAGAGAGTATTCAGGTATTTGTGTGGCACAAAATATTATGCTATATGCTACCAAGGAAAACCTAGAAGTGACAGTGAATTAAATGTACATGGTTTTTTCGATACCGACTGGCTGGAGATATGGATCGATGGAGGTCAATTGATGGATATATGTTTAAGATGTTCGGTGGAGAAATTAGATGGATGAGTAAGTGACAGATGCTCATATCCTTTTCAACAACAGAAGGTGATGAATACAGGGCAGTCGATCATGGAAGTAAAGAAATAGTATGGATGCAAAGGCTATCTTCAGGAATCAGGTTTGAGTAGAGAGCTATGAAGATAAGTTTCGACATTCAAAGTGCAACATTTCTGGCAAAGAACCCAAATTATCATTCTAAGACTAAGAACATTGATGTACAATACCATTTCATGAGAGACATGGTGGAAAGAAACAAGGTGCTACTGGAGAAAGTAGACACATTGTAAAACATAACAGACTCTTTGACTAAGTTTGTGAGTGCTGAGAAGTTCTCTTGGTGAAGAGAGGAAATATGCATTGCTACCATGGGTCTATGAATGAGAGTTCAGAGGTATCCCGGTTTCAGCAAAGAAAAAAACAAGTGGGAAAATGTTGAGTTTTTATATTCTTTGTAGTGAAAGTCTAGTTGAGGTGGATCGATTGACAATCGAAGGTTGAGGTGGTTCAACCGGTAAGTTCAAAGTCGAAGAAATTGAAAACAAGTTGAAGGTCAAGGTGGTTTGACCAGGTAAATTCGAAGTCGAAGACATCTACAACAAGTCAAAGAGGTCAACCGAAAAGAGGTCGACAGGTGGGCATGTGGTAACTGAATGAAGACCGAATGAAGACTGACTGTTAGTCGACTAGTAATCCGACTTGGTAGTTGACTGTAACAAAATCCTGATATTCGTAGGATTTGTAGCCAATGATTTGTGTGGATTTGTAACCGCTTTTGGGTGACTTTTGTTTAGGGTTTTACCTCCTATAAAGCCTATAAATAAGGCATGTTGTAATGCTATAAAAGCTAACGGCTAATCACCAATGATGAAATCATGGAGGTTTCTGGTCATGTAGATGTAATCCGAATTGGCTACAGGGTTGTTATTGTGTAAAACAAGAAGGTATGATGTCGATTGTGTCTTAGGTGTGGACCAAGGTTAGACATGTAACCTTTTATTCTAAATGAATAAGCCAACAAGAGAGAAAAACACTCAAGGAATGTTGGTTTTCCTGGTTTAGGTTTCCAGGGTAAAATCTCTATATATTGTATGTTTGCTTTGTCATTTACTTTCTTGTTCAAATATTTCTTCCTCTCTTTTGCTAGGTTTAGCGTGGAATTGTTCCTCATTTCCTAACATGTGGTATCAGAGCTTGGTTTAACAACCTTGGATCTGAGCTAAACCTTAGGTCTAGTAAGAGTCGTAAGTCAACAATCTTTAAAGTTTGTGTTTAAAGAATGGAGAGCAAATCGAGAATATAGACTGAAAAATTTAATGACCATAATTTTGAGCTTTGGAATATTAAAATTGAAGATCTCCTTGTGGATAAAAAACAATGGGAAGCATTCTGTCCAGGTACCATGTCGATGGGTATGTTGACGAAAGAATGGGAGAAACTTGAGAAAAGGGAAATGAGTACAATTCGACTTTGTCTTGCACATTTAATATTCTTGAATGTCTCAAGTGAAGATTCAACCAATAAATTGTGGGACAAGTTGGGAAGCTTGTACCAGTCGAATTCCCTGGTAAATAAATTGTTTCTCAGAAACAAACTATATCTTCTGAGGATGGGTGAGGGTAGTTTCTCCTTTTATTTGTTCTTGCCTTCCTTTGACTAAACTGAATTCTCTGAGAGACTATCATGAACATTCCTTCCACCTAACTCAATATGAGTTGCTTGTAGAAAAACTTCATAAAAAACAGTCGGATTAAACATAATAATAATATGGTTCAAATGAGCATGTAACCCACTAATTTACTTTAAAAGAGTTTCTTGTGTATAAAGAGGATTACCTAATCTTAGTGCCCTTTTTCTAAACTCCTGAGTATATTCCTATACACTTTGTCCTTTATTTTTCCTTAATGTTTGCCAATCCATTATTGCTTGTTGTATATAACCTAATGAATAAACTTTCTTCTTTATCGCAACTGTAAATTCATACCAAGAAGATATCATTTTACCTATTCGAAGAAGATCTTATTGAGTTCGATTGTCCCACCAGATCAAAGATGTGCCTCCCAGTCGAAGAGTGGCTAATTGGATCTTTGAAATGTCATCAACAATTTTATGAATCTTGAAATAGACTTAAAGTTGCTTGATCTAGTTATCCAACTTTTCTTCTTTAAGTTCACCATCATAAATTGAAAAATCAAAGCTGACATCAAGTTTCAGTAAAGGAAAATCAGATGAAGTTTTCTTAGAATGCTTCTTGAAAGAAGAACTTCCAATCGAACTAGAAGAATATGATGACGATGATAGAGGAGTATTAGGAGAGTCATCACCACCTCCTTCTCCTCCAAATTTTATAGATGGACCACCTTCCTTGGTCTTCTTTCATTCATGGTACAACTCTTCCACCATAGATTTATTCGTCATGAATGCTTCAAGAAAAGTCGCTTCAGTACCAAAATGATTTCTTTCTTTCAACGATGCCATTTATCATCTTTGGAATATGCGTCCAATTTCTGGATTAACTTTTTCAAGCGATCCTTCACCATGCTTGAACTTGAGCCTGGTTAACATTCACCCTTGAAAATCCTGTCAAACCTTCTTTGATATCAAACTTGATCTGAAATTATTGACTTGATTTGCAAATAATTATAATGTGAATTGACCTAGCTCAACTTTTAAAGCACTTAATAAAAATTGAAAGGCTGAATTGAAGAAATGAACACTAGAAAATAAAGAGACAGGAAACAAAAATATTTGTTAACAGAGTTCACCCATCATGGGCCATGTCTCCGTGTCCACTTCCAATGAGTGACCACTCCATTAAGATATCAAATTCTTAATTACATCAATTTGGTCTCCAACATGCAACCAAACTTGTCTTCAGGTTTGCTACAACAATAATAGCTCTCCAAAAAACCTTTTCCTACTCTCAAGATGCCAAGAAATGGCCTCAAAACCTCATTTCTTCAAGTTAAACAGGAAAAACATCTGTTTAATTACAAAATCTCAACCAATCCTTTCAAGTTCTAAGCCTATGGCCTAGTGGTAAAGATTCTTGGTTAAATAGTTGGAAGTCCTGGGTTCGAACCTCTGCCCGTTGGGATTTTTCAGTGTAGGAAAATATTCACATGTTAAATATAATATCATTCATATTCCATTACAAGTAATAAGTTCAACACGTTTATTAAATCATTGTAACTATTGGGAGAAGGTCGCGGGGTCAAGCTCGCACACCTTCCACTTTTGGATATAAAACAAAAAATATACTTTAAATGATATTTCTTTCTCTTCGATTACAAAAAACAACCGTTGGAATAATGGTAAAACACTATATTGGTGACGAATAGGTCAAGGGTTCCATCCACCTGCCCGAACCTTTAGGGGTTGATAAGCCCCTTTTGGTAAAATTGGGACTGCCACTTGGCAGCCTCTGATTGGTCCACGTGGTGGCCCTCGTAACCTATGCAGTCATCCTACCACACCTTCCACCACGACAGTGCCACATCATCCTGATACATTAGTGCCATGTAAACATCCATACAGTCTAGTCAACATGCTAATTCAACATCCATGAAACCTAGTCAACATGCCACATCAACATCCATACAGTCCAGTTAGCATGCCATGTCAACATTTGTACTGCCACCTGTTGTTATGAGAAATATTACCTTGTGGATAGGTTAAGCTCCCCTTTGGATAGGTTAATCTCTCATTTGGACCAAGACCCCTTCTTTGGTCCAAATACATAAGTAAAAAAATGGTTGCTACTTTCCCTATAGATCTAGTTCATTAACCTATAAATAGAAGAAGGAATACACACCTATTTCCCAAAGTTTGTCCTCGTTGCTTCATACTTTTCCCTAACTGTTTCAATTCCTTCAGCAAGCAAAGAGACCTGGAAAACAAGAGGCAAGCAAACCTTCCTACTTCTACTAGATTTCATTAGATAAAAACTAGATCTATCTATACCCGATTTGACTTAAGCATAGACATTATCATAAAAATCATAATGAAATGAATAGGCCAAGTTAATATTAAATGGAAAGCCAAAATAAGGCACTTACAAATCAAGTTGATGTCACCACAATATTCTCCAAGCTCTCCTCATCTATGCCTTGCATGAAATACTTGAGATAAAAAATGCTTATGCTTCAATGGATTCTTTCCCCCAAGATCAACAATTTGACACCTAAAATCTTCCTCATTTTACCTTGGAATTCCCTCTCTATATAGGATTTGGAGGCATAACCACCATGGAGAAGATCACTCACTAGATCCAGTAAATTGGGATCTCCAATATTTTTAGGGAGAAAATATATCTCAAGGATTTTAGGGAGGAAATATCTCTCAAGATCCATGAAATTAGGATATTGGTTTGAGAAAATCTCTCAACCATCCTTCTCCTTGAGATTAGGAAACTAAATGCAAAGTGGATTCTCACACTAAATTAATTTCCTTTTTATGAGTAATAATGAATAATTCATGTTGTCAATTGGGTTAATCCCGAGTGGTTTGTGTTGAGGGGTGTTTTCCCTCCCACCCAGGTTCAGTTCCCGCAAGTGACATGTTGAGCTCTTAAATGAGGAAGCTATCAAAAAATCCCCATCTTTCTACAAAATCTGGTTTACCTCAGGTACCATCCTCAAAATGAGGGGAAGTACCCAGTGGGTTTCCCCAGGATCTATTCCAAGTTTAAAAAAAGAATAATTAATGTGCACATAATATTTTGACCTTCTTATGATATATTTCTCCTCCACACTGACTATGGATTGTGATAAATGTTCTTTCATGGTGTTAAGGTGTTGTGACACTTATTAAAGTGCACATGACACTTAGTAAGGTGCATACGACACTTGACAAAGTGCATGCAACACTTAGTAAGGTGCATATGACACTTTACAACACTTGCAACACTTAGGTGTAAATAGGTGTGACACTTAATTGTGACATTTTGGTGTGTGACAACTATCCTATCTGTATGGCCATGTGTCCTATCCATAATGGCATGTGTCAGTCATTGATGATGCCACTTGTCCACCCTGTCACTTTTTTGCATGTTTTTCCAAAACTTCATAACACCATAATTTTCTCATACGACGTCTGTTTGAGCCCGTTCAAGTTGTGTTGGAAATATCTTGATGAGCTCTTCGACATGGAGACATTTCATCAACATTTGTGAACATTAATTTTTATCGGTAAAATATCCACTTGGATTAGAGTTGCTTCTCAAATGTTCTATTACCTTCTTTTCACATCATTGATTGTTAAGCTTCAAGTGATGTTGCACCTCAATCACCTCCTCTCCATTGAAGTTGTCTATGTAGCACTTTTTTTGTGCATGTGTTTTCTCCATTTTCCCTTCGCATTTCATTCTTGAATATGTTTTTTCAACACATTCTTATCAATGGGAACTTTTCTTCCTCCATATCCCACTCTTCAAACCATTTCTTTCATTGTTGGTCACACATTTTCTTCTTCCTTTTTAGCTCATCTTCCCTGATTCTAACTAGACTACAATTGTTGTCCATGAATATCATTTTTTTTATGTACCAGTTTTCTCAATGCTTCAAATTAATTATAATGGATATATTCTTGTTTTGGCTAGGATTATATCATAGGGGGTGGTGTTTTTCACTCTTAGACAAATTTTTATCATGTGTTCTTGTACTCTCTCAATCTAGTTATATTTGTTTATGGATATACTTGGTCCCCATACGTTTCATCCATGAAGGAGTATTGAGGTTGTCTACATTTGAAAGAGGGAGCATAACATTTTCCAATCCCAAACCACTATTGAATTGCATATATTTTGCAATAGGAATAATTCCTTCCACTCTCTTTGCAATATTTTCCCACATAGGTTCTGATAGTGGAAATGGAATAATAATTCCCATAGAGGTTATATTTCTTGGACTCAATTTGTCGTGGATATTTATGAGCATTTTTAAACATATACTCATCATTTGGGCCGCTTTACCAAGCTTAAACAATCAGGTACATATGAAGACTACATCTATGCTTTTGAGAAACTGGCTTTCTACAGTGAAGGAATATTGGATACCTTTTTTCAAGAATGTTTTATTAGTGGTATGAAGGAAAAAATATGTGCTTAAGTATTGATGTCTATCCCTACCACTTTTCTCAAACTCACTCACAAAGCTAGAGAAGCACAACAAGTGGTTACTACTCAAATAAAAAAAACCATCCTTTATTCCCTATCCCAATACCACCACCCCCTCTCTTCCATCCCCTCCTATCAATATGCACAAGTCAAATTAGGATAAAATGGAAGAACATCAACTTAAAGGCCTTTTTTACAATTGTGATGACAAATATTTTCCTGGCCACAAAAATAAGGAGCATAAATTTTTTATGGTCATTTCTGAAGAAATTTCAGAAGATGATGGTGATGCTCTCCCTCAAGAACATATGCCTCATTCAGATGATGACATCCCTCTTGATCAACCAGATGTGGAACTCCAAATCTCCCTACATGCCTTGACTAATATTTAAGCTCCCCAAACTCAAATCAATTTGCTACATCAAGCACCATGAAATCATTTTCCTAATTGATAGTGGCAACACCCATAAATTTATTCATCATCAAGTCACCCAAGAGACACATTGGTATATCCATGCACTGAAAAAATTTTAGATCATGATTGCTAATGTTGAGCACATGCTTATACTGAGAGGAGGGGTGAATTAGTATAAGATAATTTTTTTACTTTTTCAAACATTCTTCAATCATAAGAAAACAATCACATTGTAGAACATGGAAGACAATATTTACGTGGAAACCCTTTCGGGAGAAAACCACAAAAATTATATTTATAATTATTTGTAGGCACCAACCTACTGTTCCAAATATTTGTAAGTGCCAAACTACTGGAGACACCAATCCCCATTGGCACAAATATTGGTAGGCACCAACCTACTCTTATAGATCTTCGTAGACACCAATCTACTGGAGACACCAATCCCCATTGCTAAGCACCAACTTAGCAAGATACACCAATATTTTATAGACCTTCATAGAAAAAAATCTACTAGAGACACCAATCCCCACTACTAAGCACCAACTTAGAAAGAGACACTAATCTCTTTTTGTGAGTTGCACAAACCTTCAACGTGTCTACTTGTTACCTCTTCCATCACCATGTTTGACCAAAAAATGAACTTACAAATGGTAACTTTCTCAAACCTATTGTTTTGGGCCTCTTCCCAAGAATGAACTTATACAGCTTGCCATGTATCCAAATTTTCAAATATGATTATGAAATTGTTATCTGAGGTACTTTTGTATGTCTCCTCTGTTCTTTGAAATTTTCATTGTCTGAAGAGTCCCAAAAAACAAGTTATAGTGAAAATGTCAAGTTGACTTGTTTGAAACTGATTTCAAGACCATCTAGGAACCCTAACTTCCACAGGGCATATCTACAAAAATATAGTGAACCAACATATGAAATTTGTACCACATGTACACCACGATCTCTCCTCTATATATGGAAAGTTTTAAGGTCTGAAACATCCCAGAAATAAGTTATAGTGAAAGTGCCAAGCTGGCCTGCTTGAAACTTATTTTAGGAGCATTAAAAAACCCTAACTTTCACATGGAATATATATGAAAGTACAGTGCACCATCCTCTAAAATTTGTACACATGTACACCAATATCTCTCCTCTATCTCGGGAAAATTTCAAGATATGAAACATCCCAAAAAATAATTTATAGCGAAAGTACTAAGTTGAACTGTTTGAAACTGATTTCATAAGTATTCAGGAACCCTAAATTCCATAAGGCATTTCTCCAAAATTATAGCGAACCAACATCTGAAATTTTTTCCAAATGTAGACCAAGATCTCTCCTCCATCTCTTCGAAATTTACAAGTCTGAAACTTCCTAAAAAAAATTATCACAAAAATGGCAAGATGACTTGAAACTGATTTCGCAATTCAATCTTTGTTAATCCATTTTTCACATAGATACTTTCTCTAAATGATTTCTCTTTTTATACTTTTTCATAACCATTCATGAAGGGAAACATCCCCTAATTAAATAATTAATTCCCAAAACCATGGGAAAATACCCCAAACCCATAGGTTTGAAGCTCCCATTTCACTTTTTACTTTTTCATTTACAACCATTTTTTAATATACTTGTAAATATATCTATATAAGTTAATCTTGTAAATATTGTGTGTATTGTAATTCCATAATATGACATCAATGACAATAATTCCAACAATCTCCCCCTTTGTCATTGATGGCAATCCTGCAATGAAACACCTAGTCCACCATGCATAGAAATAATTCTCCCCCTGTCTGCAACTCTCCCAAGAATAGATAGATTTATCCCTCTATATGCAACTCTCCCCCTTTGACATCAATGGAAACATGATACTCCCCGTGAACTTGTGCTTTTCATTAATCACTCAGTCGAAACTCCAGTTGACTATCATGTCCGGTCAATCTTCGGTCGACCACTTCCAAGGAAATCATCGATAAGTAAGAGGAATGATGCACACCTATACAACTGATCATACACAACAATATGAAGTCCTCAAACATATGGTCAAATGATTCCACGACCATCCACCATTCCAACCACAATCTATCCTGGTAGTTAGCATTGGTCCACACTTATCTCTTTCATCTCTCTTCTGCAAATATCTAAAAACATGATTACCATTCCTTCAATTTTTATGGTGAGGATGATGATAGGGCACAAAGTTGTGCACTAGCTAATTAGAGGAATTAGTCTCAGGGTCAGGTTCACTTACAAGAGTAGAAAAACACAGTATATTGGAAAAAATGTCATTTGTATGCTCAAATTCTTCCATGTGAGGAACATGCAACTCATCAATCTATTTGGCACAATAAATGGTAAGTTTCTCTTATAGAAAACCAGTCTGAACTCCACCTACAACAAATAAAACTTCCCTGGTTGTAGCAAGGCCAGGTGTAGGTAGGGAGGCAACAACAACATCATATCCATGACTAGTCTTACTGAATGTAGACCTTTGACAATTGATGATATCATCTAATATTTCAATACTCTTTTTAAATTGAAAGCTTCTATTCAACTTAATAATTGTTTTCTCCAGTTCCTTTCTTAAGAAAACAATTTTAGATTCTATCTCTTTGCAATTTTCTTCCTTTTTTCTTTAGATGGATTCTCATCAATTCTTCCATCCATCTTTTCTTCTAATTGAACCTTTAGGTTCATGATAGCCTTTTCTATTTCTTCAAGTCTATCTAACATTTTGGATTTTGAATCATGATCCTCTTCTTAATATTTTTGCAACTGCTCCTTTTGTTTAAAATTATTTTTCCTAAGCTTCTTTATTTCGCTTAAGGCACACATGAGTTCTTCTTCAAGATCCATTTCCCCATCTTTTTCAACAATTTCTTTTTCTTCTGAATCCATCGTTTATTTCCCTTTGTCTTCATCAATATTTGTTTCTATGGCCATGAAAAGAGTTTTGTCTCTTTCACTATCCAAGATACTTTCATTGCTCTCTTCAGATGAGCTACTTTCCTCTTTGGATTAAAGGCTTTTCTTTTGCTTATGGAATTTTTTGTTTTTTTCACGCTTACCCTTTTGATGAGGTTCTCTCTCTTTCTTAATGTTATTCTATTCTTCATCATCACTAATTTCATTTCTCATATGGACACTTAGTAGAAAATTGTTCTACTTTTCCACATTTAAAGCATTTGAAGGGAGACTTACATTTACATTTATGGATCATTTCTTGAGTTTCCTCACAAAATGTGCTTCCTCTACCTCTGATTCATTTTCAGAGCTATCACTTGATTCATTCTCTCGATTCTTTTTCTTCTTTGATGCTTTCAAGGTGTTGATGTTTAGATCGATTAAGGTCCAAACAAAAACATCACGAGGATATGAATCCCCCTGTTGTTTTATAGAGGTGGTAATCCTCTATATTTTTTTAAAGATAAATTTTGAATATATTAGGACAAAAATATCAAAATGGGAGAATACTAAATAACAAACCCCAATATTTATCACTCAATAAAAATGTAAAGTATTACTGATTGAAAAATAATATGCATTCACAATAGAATTCCTTAGAAGAGAACTAGGAATCTTCAAAGATTAAATTACAACATATGCATAAATATTGTACAAAAATAAATAACAATTACAGGAAAAACAATATGACTCTCACATACATCACAATATCATATTTTTTTTTATCACATTCATGGGAAAGAAAGACAATGTCCCACAATTGAGAGAACTTTAAAAGAGTTTTTTTCATTCAAAATAGGAAATGATATGATAGGAAAACTTTAAATATCTTATGCTCAAAAACTCAGAGTTCAAGATATTATAAAAGTTTAACCCCAAAATAGTTCTCTGGGATTTTAAGAAATAATAATAGTATTTAATAGTCTGGAAACAAAAATGCATTCGTCCAAATAGACTAGGATTAGTATTATGTGGACCATAAAATAAAAGTGGAACATGGATTAACTTGAAAAGAAGATAGAGAGAAGCACTAAGAAATTGGTTATGTTTTTTCAGGAATAACAAGACACAATTGGATGATTCCCGAAAGAGAAGAGAAAATAATAGAGAAGGATGTGATCAATTTACTCATTGTGATGGATTTCTCTCGCTACTATCTGGTTGCTGATGTTCCCTTTGTATTCTCTTTTGCTATAGTTACATGACTGGTATCAAATGCCTCTGCTTGATCTTCTTCAGTTATTTTGATTAAATCATGCTTTAACCAATTTTGAATGTATTCCCTCATAGGCACGATGGTTATCTCCTACCTGATTTTAATATCAAATAATGTGCTTTCAATATCTCTAAAGTCAATTGAAAGTTGGTGTAACATGTCTTCAATATCTTCATTTTTATTAACATAGCTAACTAACAGAGAGAAGCACTAAGAAATTGGTTATGTTTTCTCAGGAATAACAAGGCACAATTAGATGATTCTCGAAAGAGAAGAGAAAATAATAGAGAATGATGTGATCAATTTACTCACTGTGATGGATTTCTCTCACTACTATCTGGTTTATGATGTTCCCTTTGTCTTCTCTTTTGCTGTAATTACATGACTGGTATCAACCGCCTCTGCTTGATCTTCTTTAGTTACTTTGATTAAATATTGCTTTAACCAATTTTCAATGTATTCCCTCATAGGCACGATGGTTATCTCCAACCTGATTTTAATATCAAATAATGTGCTTTCAATATCTCTAAAGTCAATTGAAAGTTGGTGTAATGTGTCTTCAATATCTTCATTTTTATTAACATAGCTAACTAGCCAACTTTCGACTTCTTGCTTTGTGTACTCGATTAAACTATTAATTTTTTTTGTTGATATAGGCTTCAATATCTCCAGATGTTATTCAAACTGTTCTCTTGTCATAAGCATAGAATTTAAAATTAATTTCGGTTCTTGAACTTCTTCGATAGTTCCTGCCAAGTGTAACTCAATCAATTTCAAATATAAATCCCCTTTTTTGACACTTAAAGTGTCACAATCAATCAATATTTCCTTTAGAGTCTTTATTCTCGTAATACAACAAGATTTTAACTGTTTTATACGAGTGGGGGGGGGGGTAAATCTTCTTTCTTTATTTTTATTTCACTCATTCCTGAAACCTTTAAAACAAATGTAATAGCATCATCTTTATAAAAACCCTCATCATTCTCAAGATTGGCTTAGAGGTATTGTCTTAGATTGGTAATCCTAGACCCCAAAGAAACAAAGATATTCACCAATTTACAGGCCTCAAGAACTAGGGACATCCATTTCTTAATATTCTCCCTAACATACCTTCTAACTGCAACAAGCAAACTTGATGTTCCCCTTAATTTTGAGCTTGACTCTATTGTTTTGTCATAGCTTTTCTAGGGCTTAACTGTGGAAATCAGACTAGCAAATATTGGTGGTGGCATTAGAGCATTATCCAATTCTTTAATCCTCTCCTTTCAATTGGTGTTTCCATTCTCCATCTCATCAACTGACATTTTAAGAGCTTCCCCTAAAACTTCATGTAAGGTAGCTAGAGAGGTAGTGGGGGGGGCCAGAGGGCTCATAGTGATAATAGTGGAGGCCATTCAATGTAAGGTGGAATATGTCCACTATATTATTAAATAAGGCCCACTATGGTAGTTAGATATAATAAATGGGTAGTTAAATATAATAAATGTAAGAGGACTTCTTAGAAGGTTCTACTTCTAGAAGATTCCTCCTCTAGAATGTTCTTAGGTGATGGTAGAACTATATAAAGAGTTTCAAGCAATGTAATGATATATGAAGAGAAATATTGTATTGTGGAGCATTAGCTCAATAGGAGGATGCTCTCTCGAAGAGGCAAGTGAACATGAGAGGATCCCTTCCATAATAGGATACATTGTACGATGTTGCCCTACCTCAAGGGTTTGATAGTAATAGATGATATTTTGCATATTGTTCTTGTATATATGTTGTGGTGCTTGTGTATTCAGTATTTGGTTCTTAACAAGTGGTATCAGAGCACTTTCCTTGGCAGGCATTGTGGGCAAATATTTTTATTTTTGCAGAATTTTTTTCGGAGAAGAAAAAAGAGGGCCGCGACATTCTAGAAAATTTCGGTATATTTTTGTGCAAAATTTGCAGAAACAGGTTGTATATATGAGTTCCTCTTAGAAAAATACCCAATTTAAAAAACAAAATTGTCCGAAACGGAGTCCGGGAAGTCAAGATATTGAAGCTTTAAAATCTGCAAATTTTCAGGGTTTTTTTCGTGGACGATGGCGCGATTTTTTTTTTTTTTTTATCTGTAGCAGTTGGAGGCCTAATTTGTCCAAAAAAATTACAGATCTGAGTTCCTCTCACAATTTCACCCAATTTCAAAAAAAAATCAGCCAAAACGGAGTCCGGGAAGTGAAGTTATGAGCATTTTAAATTCATCAGTTTTTTAGGGTTTTTCTGGAAAACACCACGATTTTCTGCAGTAAGTTATTGCTCTGTTTTTTGTGTTTTTTCGTGACGGCTGTGGGACCGAAGAGTTCATAGGGTGATCAGATGGCTATTTCCTCTCAAACCTTCAAAGAAATTCTTGAATCATTCAAATCTCAATTGTATGACACATTGAATGACAAATTGAATGCCTTTGTAGATGGTCTCAATGATAATTTCTGTAGTATTCAAGATTCATTGGATAACATGCAGGAGAGATTTCTTATGGCAGACCTCAGGGATGAATATAATCAAGAAATATATGCTTGGTATGATTTTGAGGCTGATTGTGATGATTGGGATATGGATAGTTGTCATTTCTGGGATGACAACCACTTCCATATTTTATTTGATGACTCTACTCCACCTTCTGTAGAGAACATCAATGTTTCACATCAGAAGCTAGTTACCAGTGTCCAACCTGCATATTCTACAATGGTATTGTTCCTTCCAGATTCATCTTTGATCATCTCCCACTATGTGGATGGATATTCTTATTTGGATCCATATGATATGTGTTTGTATTGAGAGCATAATTTTCAGTTGGTTATTGGGTGCCGATATCTTCCATGTGGGGTTCACATGAGCAATTGGACATGGGGCCCTGGTTTACAATGGCGGTTGGACTACTTCAACATGGTGGCTTCCATTTTTCAATGGGAACCTGGTTCTCTAGTCTACTTCAACACTATGGTCCACACTTATCCATGGGACCCTGGTATATGGTTGTACATCAAGCGTTGAGGACAACACTTTCATAAGGGGGATGGAATGTTAGGTAGCTAGAGAGGTAGTGGGGGGGCCCAGAGGGCCAATAGTGATAATAGTGGAGGCCATTCAATGTAAGGTGGACTAGGTCCACTATATTATTAAATAAGGCCCACTATGGTAGTTAGATATAATAAATGGGTAGTTAAATATAATAAATGTAAGAGGACTTCTTAGAAGGTTTTACTTCAAGAAGATTCCTCCTCTAGAATGTTCTTAGGTGATGGTAGAACTATATAAAGGGGTTCAAGCAATGTGGAGAAGTAGCTCAATAGGAGGATGCCCCCTCGAAGAGGCAAGTGAACATGAGAGGATCCCTTCCATAATATGATCCATTGTACGGTGTTTCCCTACCTCAAGGGTTTGATAGTAATAGAGGATATTTTTCATATTGTTCTTGTATATCTGTTGTGGCGCTTGTGTGTTCAGTGTTTGGTTCTTAACACTTCATGTATACATGCAATTATAGAAGGTGGCACCCCGTTGAGATCTAATTCTAAGTTAGATTTTCCTTGGACCTTTTATTTTTTGAATGAATTCTTTCAAATATTAATTTCTTGGTACTTCTATCAAACAAAGAATTATGTAAATCAAATATTCCTCTTCAAAGGATATTGGTTCCTATGTTGCCAATTTGGCTGCAACTTCCCAAATTTCTTGAAGTCTTTTCTCTTCACCATGAAACTCTATATCTTCAAAATTGGCATCCAAATCTATGTCTCTAAGAATAAATTCATCTTTGGGTACGAGCTCCTCTACTTCTTTATGATTGGTTTGTATTTTTCTCTTAGTGAGTTGAAGCTTATGAGGTCACTTCAAATATCCCTTGGGAGGGTTTTGATCACCTTCGTCATCAGGATTATTGGAGGATGACTTCTTTTCTTCTTATGCTACTGCTTGAGAATTTTGTTCTTGTGGGTCACTTCTCTGAGATACATTAGGAGAAAGAGTACTCCTTTCATTAATAACTCTTCCCATTTGTCTATGCTGATCTTTAGTGTTGATGAAAGTCTCGATGTCTTTTGGTTTCTTTTCAACAAACACTGCTTGAGAATCTTGGTTTTCACCTTCCTCCTCTCCAAATAGAAAATAATTAGTAGGTGAAACACTACATCCAACAATTGTCATATGATCCATGAACAAGTTGTCCACAAACTTTAAATTATACTGGTCAAAATGCATTGCAAATTCATCAATACTTGAAATACTTCTCAACATAATTTCCCCAATTCTCCAAGGTAAAGGAATAAATTGCTTCTTTCTTTTTACATGAAAGAAGTGAAGGAAAGATATGTATTGTATGGAAACCTCCACAACAAACATCTTGTTAGATATATAATACGAGAGATACATGGATTTTTCTTGAGAACAGTAAACTCTGATAACACTATAATGTTCTATGGCTTCAATAATTCCCTTTTTGTCTAGGAAATTCGTTGTTTCCAAAGATAATATTGACGTTTTCAGTAGAAAGATGAGTTTCTTGAAGGAAGAAATAAATGTGTTATGAACTTCATAAAAATGATATGTAGCCTTCTATTTCCATAGGGATGGATACCACGTTTGTACTGGATCAATTTTACAATTAACCTGTATTCCAAAATTCAAACCCTTGAAAACATGACAGTATGTGATATGAACGATTAAGTATGAAGACACATAAAATTTCTTATTCTTTTTTAAATTTTATAATTGAAAAGATATTTCTCCAAAAATGATCTTTTCCCAGTCGAAAATCATTTTTTCATGAACTCTAAAATGTAAAATGCACAAAGCTAGTCAGGGAATGGTGGTTGTAGACTCTTGACCTACTACTCTAGAAAAAATTCGTGTTATTTCTCGATAAGGTTTTTTTAACAAACTGACCTGGATATTAGATAAGTCTTCCAACATCATTGTTGGGTCCTCAAGATATTCCTACAAAAGATCCAGCCCGCTATTCCTTTCTTTAAGGAAATTCTTGGCCTCATCTCCTTTGAATGTAATTGTTGGATCTGGGAGTTTCAACATACTCTTAAAGACTTATGGTGCTAGAGAAATGGGAGATTGTCCTTGAAGTTGAATTATCCTCCAATTTTTATCGTATTTATCAACGCACTAGGAAACTATTTATTTGGAGTTGAAAACCTCTGGTACAAAAACCTGCTAAGGAAATCCCTCGTGTTCGAGCTTTGTTCAAATTCCTTTCCTGCAGTGATAGTGGTGAATAATACCAGTATGATCTTGATAACTAGAATCTCTAATCCTCCAGTCCAAACAAGTTTAGAGTATCCCTGCAGAACTATTCTCTTCTTCTCATTTTCATACTTGATGGAGTTGGCGGACTAATGTTCAATCACTTTAGAACATTAATTTCAAAGTAATCCCCTTTACCATAATATAACTTGAATCTCTTCTTTCGAAGGAAAGATTAATGTGAATTCAATTCAAATTGATGGAGAATTAACTCGAGAAGTCTACCATTAATAATGACCTTTTTAATATTTTAATCACTTGTCATTTTCTGTAATATTAGCATTAAATGTACTTTGGGGAAAGTGATAATATGAGACACATATTATGGAGGATCAAATGTGTGTCTAGAGATATTAGAATGAAATGCAAACCTATAGGTCCACAAACCTGCGGTGAAAACTCAATAAATGAATAATTATGAGACTGCATTGGTCAGATGTGAGGGGAAAGAGTTTTGAAGAGCTATGATCTGCGAATCCATGGTGAAATAAAAAATTGACTAAGTATTTATATATTGAGACAGATAAAAAGACTTGAGAAAATGACTAAGTAACATGAATCGGTCGGTCGGACCCATAGTGGTGAAAACTAAGCGAATCAGGTGAGTGACTTATATCCATGATAAACATTTGAAAAATATTCTAAGTATGTTGCAAGATGATGATCGTGGAATATGGTGGTACATTTTGTTAATGACATAGCTTCGAAGTTGAACCTGAAGAAGTGACAAAGCCATGAGAAACACAAAAAGAGACTAAGTATTGGTGCGAAATGGATACGACGGAACACAACGATGCATTTTGGAGGTGGAAAAAGTTTATAACAAGAAATAACATGACTTATGAACCCGTGATCAAGCGAAAAAATTCTAAGTGTCGAAATGTACAAGAGAAATAATTTTTGAAAGACTTAACACATATATAGGTCCACAAAAGGATGCTTCTTTCTTTGATGACTTTTATTTATTTGTTCTCATGTCATATGCTGCGAGGATCCCATGCAATTCATCCATTGTTAATGAATCAAGATCCTTCATTTATTTAATGGCGGAAACTTTGGCATCAAATCTTAAGGGAAGTGACCTTAACACCTTTTTTACAATCATCGATTCTTCAATATTTTCACCAATTCCTCTGATGGTGTTGACAACTTCATCCACATGAAGAAGATAGGTTGCAAAATTTTCTTCATCTTTCATTTTCAAGCTCTCAAATTGTATTCTATGAGTTTGGAGCTTTTCCTTCTTAACCTTGCCACTACCTTCATATACATTTTGAAGCTTGTCCCAAATTTATTTTTTCGATCCACAATGCCTCACTTTGACAAACTCAAATTCTGATAGACCACACAAGATGGCATTCATGGTTTTTTCATTGTTTTCACTAGTCTTCTTCCCAGCCACACATGTTGGTGGAGTTTTTGGGGATGTATAACCATTCATGACATATTTACAAATATCAAAACCAAGAGCCATTAAATAAGTTCACATCCTTATGCTCTAGAAGGCATATTTTGTTTTGTCAAACAATGGAGCCATGTTTTTCGATAAACCTTTTTGACTAACAATGTGTGCTCCCAAGATCTACCTTCCAGTGGTTAGACTATTTCTAAAGGAATCTTCTCTGGTACCAATTTTTGACCACACAGTTATACTGAGAGTGGGGGGGTGAATTGATATAAGACAATTTTTTACTTCTTCAAAAATTCACCAACCATAAGAAAACAATCACATTGCAGAACATGGAACATATATTTGCATGGAAACCCTTTCAAGAGAAAACCAAAAAAAAACACTTTATAATTCTTTGTAGGTACCAAACTACTGTTAACAATATTTAGAGGCACCAACCTACTACATACACCAATCCCCACTGGTAAAAATACTTCCATGAACCAACCTACACTTACAAATATTCATAGACACCAATCTACTAGAAACACTAATCCACACCGTTAAGCACCAACTTAGCAAGAGACACCAATCTCTTACAAATATTCGTATACACCAATTTGTTGGAGACACCAATCCCCACCGCTAAGCACCAACTTAGCAAGATACACCAATGTCTTTGTGTGAGTTGCACCAACCTTCACCAAGTCTTCTTGCTACTTCTTCCTTCACCAGGTCTGACCAAAAATTGAATTTCCAAATGGTAACTTTCTCAAACTTTGTTGTTTTAGGCCTCTTCCCAAGAATGAAGTTATACAACATGCCATGTATCCAATTTTGAAAATATTGTTATGAAATTGTTACTTGAGGTACTTCTGTATGTCTCCTATTCTCTTTGAAATTTTCACAATCTGAAGAGTTCCAGAAAAGAAGTTATAATGAAAAATCCAAGCTTACCTGTTTGAAACTAATTTCAGGAGCATTCATGAACCCTAACTTCCACAGGGCATATATCCAAAATTATAGCAAACCAACATATGAATTTTTTACCACATTTAAACCACAATCTCTTGTTTGTCTCTAGAAAGTTTCAAGGTTTGAAACATTGTATAAAATAAGTTTAGAGAAAGCATCAAGCTGACTTGTTTGAAACTAATTTCAAGATCATTTAGAAACCCTAACTTCCACAAGGAATATCTCTAAAAGTATAGTGCACCAACATCTGAAATATGTCCCACATGTACAACAATATCTCTCCTCTATCTTGGTAAAGTTTAAAGGTCTGAAACACCCCCAAAAAAACGTTATAGCGAAAGTTTAAAAATGACCTATTTGAAACTGATTTCAGGAGCATTCAGGAGCCCTAAATTCCACAGGGCATATCTCTGAAAGTATAGCAAACTATAATTTGAAGTTTGTACCACATGTACAACACAATATCTCCACTATCGCTTCCAAATTTCTAGGTCCGAAATATCCTAGAAAAACATTTATCATGAAAATTCCAAGATGACCTTAAATTGATTTCACAATTCAATCTTTGCTAATCCATTTTTCACACACACACACACACACACCCACACACTTTCTCTCAATGCTTTCTATTTATATATTTTTTCATAACCATTCATGAAGGGACATGTCCCTTGATTAAATAATTAATTCCCAAAACCATGGGTAAATACCACAAATACAATGGGAAAATACCCTAAACCATGGGCAAATACCCCAAACCCATGGGTTTGAAGCCCCCGTTTCAATTTTTACCTTTTTCACTTGCGCCCCCTTTTTAATATAATTGTAAACCTATCTATATAAGTTAATCTTGGAAATGTAGTGTCTATTGTAATGTCATAATATGAAATAAATGCAATAATTAATCCTTTGACATCAATGAAAATAATTCCAATAGTTACTCCAAGAAATGTGGGGGTCGTTTTGAAAATGTGCACCTTCAAATTGGTGATTCTTTTTTGAAATTCCACATAATTTCCATTGAAATGGGTGGTTGTGACATTGTTTTGGGTGTTGAATGGCTACATACACTAGGTTCCATCACCATGGATTTGAAGGAGATATACATGAGATTCCAACAAGATAGGCACTGTTACACTTTCCAAGGAATCACCTCAGGTTCTCTCAAGATCGTCAACTCACATAATATGGAAAATATCCTAAAAAAGGGGCATTTTGGCATTATTGTCTAGTTCCATGCTATTCAATACTTAGATACCCCTTCCCAACCCATTAATCCATACATGAAATTCATCTTATCCAAAAACCAATCAATTTTTGAAACCCCCAAGGTCTCCCACCCTCCCATGGTCCCCATGATCATTCCATTCCATTGATAGGTGGTATCCTCCCACCCAATGTTTAGCCTCATTGCCACTCATTTTCTCAGAAAAATGAAATTGAAAAGATTGTTCAATAATTGTTAGTTGTGGGTGTCATCTACCCTAGTACTAGTCCTTATTCATCACCTGTTGTCACAATACTAAAAAAAGAAGGTACTTAGTGCATGTGTCCTGATTTTTGTGCTCTAAACAGAATCACCATCAAGGATAAGTTTCCAATTCCAGTAATTGACGATATTTTGGATGAACTTAAAGGTGCCCAATTTTTTACCAAACTTGATCTTCGTTCAGGCTATCACCAGATCTGTATGAAAGAGGTTGATATTCTCAAAACTACTTTTCACACTCATGAAGGCCATTATGAGTTCTTGGTGGTTCCCTTTGGCCTTTGTGAAGCACCCTCCACCTTCAAAAGTCTCATGAATCATATATTTCAACCCTTTCTATGTCATTTTGTGCTCGTCTTTTTTTATGACATTCTAATATACAACAAAACCTGGTAGGCCCATGTTACCCATGTAGATTGGGTCTTACAACTCCTTTCTCATCATCAACTATTTCTCAAGAGATCCAACTGTTCCTTTAACATCTCTGAAGTTGAATATTTGGTCCATATTGTTAGTAAGGATAATGTACGAGAGGACCCAAAGAAAATTGGAGTAATGAAGGATTAGCCCTATCCTGTGACTCTTAAAAGTTTACAAGGTTTCCTTGGTCTAACAGGGTATTGTAGAAAGTTCATCCAGAACTATGGAAAAATCGCGACTCCCCTCACTGCCTTACTTAAGAAAAATGATTTCACTTGGAATGTAGCTACAAATCAAAGCCTCTAGGATTTGAAAGATGATATGTGTACAACCCCAATACTTTCTATGCTAGACTTCACTAAGACTTTTGTTTTGGAATGTGATGCCTCAAGAAAATTTATAGGCGTAGTTATTATGCAAGAAGGAATACCATTATCCTTTACCAATAAATAACTTTGTGATTGAAACTTGGGAAATTCCACCTATGAAAAATAAGTGTCAAACATTTTGCACGTTGTGGATATCTAGCGTCCTTACTTGCCTATGCATCATTTACAAATTAAAAACGATCATCGCAGCCTCAAATAATTTTTGGAGCGAAGGATTTCATCACTAGAACAACATAAATGGGTTACCAAAATGTTAGGCTATGAATATGAGATTATTTACAAGAAGGGAAAGGAGAATGTGGTAGATGATGCTCTCTCTAGAAAATATGAAAAGGAAGGGTCCCTCTTTTTACTCTCCTTCATTGTAGCTGAATGGGTGAATGAAGTCCCAAGATTGTCATCTTGAGCCAACAACTTGAACATTATTCTAATGCATCTCCCGACTACACTTGGAACAATGATGAGCCCCACTATAAAGAACGTTTGTATTTGATGAAGCAGTGTAATTTTAAAGCCACTATCTATCTAAAATCCATGCATCACCAACAACAGGTCATTCTGTCTTTCATAAAACATATGAATAGATCAAACGTTCCTTCTTTTGGGAAGGCATGAAAAAGGACATCTACATTTTTGTGGTCGAATGCAATATTTGTCAACGACAGAAGGGAGAAATAGTGAATACCTCAGGTGCACTACAACCTTTACCTATTCTACCTACTATATGGACAAACGTTTATATGGACTTCATGTGGGGTTTGCCTAAATCTAGAAATAAATATGTGATTATTATTGTGGTTGATCAAATCTACATATATGCTCATTTTTGTGCCCTCCAACACCCCTTTAAACTTTCCACGGTTGCTCAAATATTCATGGCTAATATCTTCAAACCACATGGTTTTCCAAAATCTATTGTCACGGACCGCGATCCCACTTTCACTAGTAACTTATCGAAAGAAATATTTAGGCTCCATGGCACCCAATTGAATCTTAACATTTCCTATCACCCCTAGACTAATGGTTAGACAAAAGATATCAACAAGTGTTTGGAAGCATATTTGAGGTGTTGCACTTCATAACGATAGTCTCAATGGGTTCAGTGGTTACCCCTAGTTGAATGGTGGTACAATACAACTTATCATGGTGCCACTCACATGACCCCACTCGAGGCGGTCTATGGCCAAAATTCCTCATTTGTATTATATTACCTATCAGGTGTCTCCATGGTACAAGAGGTTGAAAAAAACCTTATAGCTCGGGTTGAAATTCTACGTACTCTTAAAGATAATCTAGTCATGGATTAGAATTGGATGGAGAAACAAGCCGATCAACATAACTTTGACCATCGTTTTGAAGAAGGGGATTAGGTCTTGCTTTGTCTATGACTGGATAAATAGATGTCCTTGAAACAACACCACTACTAGAAGCTTGCTCCAAAGTTTTATTCCCTCTATATGATCCTCAAGAGTATTAGGTCGATGGCTTACAAATTATCACTTTTAATCCACTCTAAGATCCATCCAGTCTTTCATGTCTCCTGCTTAAAGAAAGTGGTTGGATCCAATTGTTGTGTTAAAACTAGTCTGCCTGAATTGGGTGAAGAAGGTTCCATTTTGTTTTAGCCATAGGCCGTCCTTGACAAACAAGAGTGTTGTATCCACCAATGCACATTCCAATTTTTTTTAATACAATGGAAGGATACCCAATTAGAGGATGCCACATGGGAACCAACAACCATTCTACAACACTTTCCACATCTCAAGCGTTAAGGACAAGGTTTATTTTTAAGGGGGAGGGTATGTTAGGGTCCTAACCTCCCTAGCCCACTAAGTATATAGGATACTATGTATTTCTATGTATGGATGCCATCATTAGTAAATAAGGCATATGTAGTAGTGTGAACACAATTATTGTAAGAAGGCTTACTCGATGGTTTTCTCTACTAGAAATTTCATTCTCTAGAATGTTCTTAGGGGATAGAAAGTACTATATAAATATGTTGAAGCATTGTAAAGGGCATCTTGGAAATCATTTGTAATATAATCTCTACCTAGGTTTCCCCCTCAAAGAGGCAAGTGAACATTGCTTCCATATCAATAAAGGTATAACATTTTGGTTTATATTTCCATTGTGCACGCCATTCTATTTCTTTTTGTAATATATCTCAGTGATATATGTGATTTATGCTCTAAATATTTCTATTTGGCACATCACATTTTATTATATATATATATATATATATTTTTTTTGAAGGTGGCAAAAATGATCATAACACATCTGTCAATTGGAAGTGAGAACATTTATCATTAGTTGATATATGTGAATGCAGATTAACTCATCACCATTATTCAAGGAAAACCATGCCACCTAAAATGACCTGTTGTTGGTTCATAAAGAGGCATGCTTTCGCTCTTTCTAAATGCATATGGGCTTTGGGTCGTTAACATGTTTCCTTATGCCTGAGGAAGACAAGCTATTAACCAATCAAAAGCAGTTTTAGGTCTTACTTCAAGGCCAAAAGAAGGTTCTAGCTTAAATAGTATCCATAAGAAAGCAAATATCTCTTAGAATCATAAGTTATAATAGTGTGGTCATATGATTTCAAGTAGAATCCAACCTTAATCCCATACATGAAACAAAATACTACCCTCGATTCCAATTTTAACCTTATAAGAGTGATATAAAAGAGCTACAATCCAAACTTTATTATTACATACTTTTAACACATACAAAAATAATCTAATTAAAACTATTCTAAGTGTATAATAAAATTTATATAGATAATTTCATAAACCTTTAATATTAAATTAGGGACATGTCTAAATGTTCTATGTTTTTTACTTTTTCTGGCAACCATCACCAGAATCTAGTTATGCAATTGTTGGTGAAATGACAATTTTCCATTGCTTAAACTGCATTTTTGAATGCATAAATCGATTCAGTGCCTTGGAAACCCTCTAGAGCACTCATATTGTGCAATCTAAGCAATTAGAATATGCAATTCTAACAATCCTTATAAATTTCTCACCAGATTTTGGGAAAAATTGGTTGGAAAAATGTTCCTAGAAAAGGTTAAAAACGTAGAACATTTAAACTACGCATTAAAGTAGTGAAACTATTAGTAAATAATAACTTCAAACTTTTTTATCCTTTTTTTTTTGGAGTAGAAGAAAATCATTAGCATACTATTTCACCTAGTAATTATTGTGTTTAAAGCAATGACCCAAGAGGTTATTAGAATTCCTAAAAAACCGAGTCAATGTTTATTCCAAGGTCGTTGACACCCCTCGATAGGCTACCTCTCCAACCAGATAGCTAGTGGCTCATGAGATTTACAAGACCCTAGCAAGATGAGCTGTAGTCAACCAACCAAGAGAAGTTATAGACTCACTCCAGGTCCAAAGGTGGTTTCAATGCAATCTCCCTCTTGCAACCCTCCATTACTCCCTAACAAGGTCATCATTGAGGCTACCTAGGTTGGATCAATTGCAAGTTACAACTCAATCGAGTTTATTGTTGTACATGATAGTAACATGTAAAGCCTTTGTTGTGTTTTAAGAGCATGCCAAGATCCAACACCTCTTTTATCTATTTTTTTTTCCAAAGTAGAAAAAAACCTACAATACTCGGTGCTACTAACCTAACTTCTATTGATACAATCTTAAGTCCCCTAACCTGCAGCTACATCATCGTGTGCAAACAACAACCCATTGGTGGTCCATAAGGGGATAGACCTATGTACCAAATGCCTCTAGATCTTCAACCATTAATATGTTTCCGTATGATCAAGAAAGACAAACTCTTAGCCAATCAAATGTACTTTTAGGTCATACTCCATGATAAAAAGACAATATCAACCTAAATAGTGTTAAGAAGAAACCATATCCAACTTTAATCCCACACATAAAACCAAATATTACCCACAATTACATTTTAACCTCATATTCAAAAAAATATATTATCTATATTTACATAAATAGTATTGTTAATATATAATTATTCAAATTTTTAGAATAAAAAATTATATTCTTTATAGAAAATGTAAAAGCAAATGAATTTCCGAATCAAAATCTTTTATTGAAAAACCATACATCACATTTTGTATTTCTATTGGGTTTGGTTAAAGTAGCAATTGGATGGATGGTTTATCGTTGGAGTATTTATTCTCATTAATTGTTTATAAGCTTTTGTGAAACAAAAAGGAAGGAATTTAATTCTTGTCTTCTCTTTTTATATTATATTTTTTTAATGTTTGAAAATGAATGAAAGATATAACTTCTTAGAAATGTAGTTGTAATTTTTATTTTTATTTTTGATAAAAAATGTTTTTTATTTTTTTAATTGATGTAATTATAATTGTTGATTTTTTTTTTTTAAATTTAATTTGATTTAATTTAATAATGATTTGTTTTTTAAAATTTAAATTTAAGAAGATTTTATTGTTGGACATGAAGCCCGTGCATAGTTGTAATCAAAAGAATTTAACACATTATAAAATTCACAAGTTTTTGTGGTTAGGAAGATTATTATAGCTCTTATATAATTTCAATATAGCTCTTATATAATTTCAATATAATTTCCATACAAGAAGATTCCCTTTATGTGGCACTTGCACGAACCAAGTGGACTTGGTTCCCTTTATGTGCTTGTAGATTTGTCTTTGTTCTGTTCCTCCTGCTTGACTCAGAATTTAATGCCAAATTGGGAGTGACATAATAGTTCAAATTTCCCTTCCAACATCTTGACTACTCACAATAAGCTCTTCCATAAGCTCTTCCAAAGGTATTTTCATAAGCTCTTCCAAAAGATTCATTTTGGAGTCTACTGCACTCACAATACTTCCACACAACTTCCCATAATTAACCTTCATTCTGCATTCCTTGGTCCTACGATGGCTTTTTACGAGCCACCTTCTCCATATATTATATAAATTATTAAATATAAATTATTTTATAATTAATTTGTAAAATTTTTATTGTATAAAAATTAAGTTGTAGGTATATTATACAATTCAATATGTATAGTGTCTTTGTTCAACATTGATATGATAGCTGATATAAGTTAACACAATATAATATTTAAAAAATTAACAAATTTTCACTAAAATGTGAAAATCAAATTATATAAAAATCAATAAAATAAAAATGATGTTGTAAGAAAATAATGTTATTTATTGTATTGAAAGTAGAGTAGCTAGGTACTCCTTAATATATTTCACGTGACTAGCCAAATACATTTAGAACCCATTTAGACATGTCATGTTTATAACATTGAAAAATGAAATGAAATTAAATTTATGAAAATTAAAAATTAAAAAAATTGTTCACAATAATAATAGGAAATTTAAAAAGGATTATAATAATTATAAAATTTTATAATTATAAAATATTTTAGAAATTTGACCATTTCTAGTTTGTAATAATAGGAAATTTAAAAAAGATTATAATAATTATAAAATTTTATAATTATAAAATATTTTAGAAATTTGACCTTTTCTAGTTTGCTATTACTTGAATCTAATTATGTAATTTTTATTGCAATTGTAACTTTGGATTAATGAGATTGATGTTTTAATGTAAAAATGGATGAAATGTTAGCATCTAGTATATGTGATTCTATTAGATCCAAAATTCAAAATAGATTTTAGGTCAAAAATCTTAGTGACCTCTGCAATTCAATTATTTTAAGGACAAGAAAATGGTTGTTTGACTATGCATTCAAATTAGTTGTAAAATAAAATAAACTGACATAGATTCATTTTACTTGTTAATTAGGTTTAACTTAAATGATTATATAATGTAATGCTATCCTTCCTACCTAGATTTTGTGCTTCTTATTAAAAAAAATTAAATCTTTTAAATATTAAATAAAACCTAATTTAAAAGAAATTCACATTAAATTTTATAATAAAATTATAAAAAATTAAATATTTTAATATAAATATTTGTATAAAAATATTTTTATATAAATATTTATACAATCTGAGTGGGATTAATGGTTAAGAACATGTGGATGTGGGGGTTTGTTTAGGGAAAACCTGTGAACACCGATTTTCTTGTTTCAACTAGGGTTTCTGATGCGCCCCTAGGGTTTTCACAATCAATGATCTTCCTTGAAATAACTAGTGATTCTTTCACCTATTCGAAGGAATTGATTTTTATGGCCTTCGCTGAGGGGGCATAATCCCCCTCCTATTGAAAGGTAGCAACAAGAGAAGCAAACAAATCCTCTAATGCACGACCGCCCTTAGATCCGCTGCTGGATTTTAGAGACCAACTCTATCAAGAAGAGCTAAGAAAGAACAAAGGGATCGAGATGGAAGCAGATCCCTCTCATCCAAAAGTGGCTAGGTCATGGATACCAGGCAAATGCATCCCACACGATTCTATAACACCCAAGTATGTGATTAGTTCAGTTAGAGTTGGTATGCAAACCCAATATATGAGGGATCACACCCTCATTGGTAAACTTTTAGGTTTATGGCCCTATGAGAGGGACCTAACTAAATGGATCAATCAATGTTGGAAGCCCAAGGGCCACTTTGAACTACAATTGGGATACAAAGGTTTTTTTACGGCCATCTTCCACAATTTGGAAGACAAGAACAAATTATTTGAAAATGGGCCATACTTCTATAACTCAACCAACTTATATCTGATATTTTGGATGGAAAAATTCAACCCAGAAAAAGAGGAATTTACCTGTGCTATGGTATGGATTAGTCTCTATTCATTTCCCCAGGAATTCTAGTTAGGTTAACTTATGGAAGGCATAGGAAATACTCTGGGTATTTTTTTCAAATCAATTGAAGCCACAAAACAGAGCAGATACACCTCCTATGCACGCATATGCATTCACAATGATGTCTCAAAGCCACTGTCCGGATCCATCAAAATTGAGTATCAAGATGAAGAATGGGAACAAACAATAGAAGAATGGGAGCAAACAATAGACTATGAACACATCCCTTTCCGTTGTCACAAATGCCATGAGCATGGTCATCTCTTTAGATATTTCCCCTTGAATGCACCTAACAACCCCAACCCTCCTATATAGGAAAAACCCAAAGATGGCTTCATGCATGTGCAGGGATGTAGACGTTAAGCAAAGAAAAAACCCCATCCTTCAAAACTCACAGGACCCTCTACTAGCAAATCTTTCAAAATCCTCAATACCATCTCAAACGAACTTCACACCAACAACTCTATTCCCGCTTCCAATAAAGCCAGTACCAAAGCTAAAGAGAAAACCATCCCATAACCCATCTTGGAACACATTTCACCCACACCCACTCTTTTTCCTTCCGTTGAGGACCCTTCCCTGGGATAGGGAGAAAAAATGGAGGTAGAATGGGATGAGCAAGAGCTAGAAGAAATTGACCTTGTTAGACTAGAGGAAGAATATCGCAAAAAATAACTACAAGTTTTCATTCCATAACATATCAGGAAAGTTCATAAGGTATACCATAATTAAACAACTAGAGAGACCTCAATATCCAACATTGGACTAGGAATTACACCAGATGAACAAAGAGATCCACAGAAGAAAACAAAAGAAGCAGACGAAAGAGGAAGGAAATCCACTCAAAAATTGATCCAGGAAATCGACAACTATATGGTTAACTCAGGCCAAATTCAAAAGCTAATTGATAGCTTTTTCCCAACCCAAATCCTCATTCCTCATGAAGATCGTCTCATGGAATATAAGGGGCCTAAATGAAAGGACAAATCAAGATGTCTTCAAAACAACATTATGACAGAGACTCCTAACATCTTGTTCCTTCAAGAAACTAAGAGCACAATAATAGTGACAGAAAATCTTCTTTCCAAAAGTTGGAAGAAAAGTAATTTCATCTTCAATAACTCCAATGGATCTACAGGGTGACTGGCTATTCTATGGAGCTTGAATGTGGTAATTATGGAATATTTCTACTCCACCAAGTGGTCGATCTTGGCCTCATACAGAACAATCAGATCAAATAAAACTGGACTGCTCACCAATGTGTATGGGTCGCAACATCTCTAAGAAAAAGAAATCTTCAGACAAACTCTTCATTACTTAGGGGCTTTGGATAATAACATAAATTGGATCTTGGGATTCGATTTTAATCATATCAAATCCTTAGAAGAAAAAAGGGGAGGCACAAGGCAATTGGACAAATATTGTGAGGCTTTTTGCGACACAATATAATCCCTTCATCTGATCAAACTTGACTTTAGAGAAGGAAATATCACTTAGTCAAATAGGCGTTCAGGATCTCACCACATTTCCTGTAAACTTGATCATTTTCTAATATCAGAACCTCTTATGATAGAAATAATTCTACTGGAAGATAGCATCCTTTTGAACTCGGGCTCTGACCACTGGCCCATTCAACTCTAGTTGGACACCGTGGATCTCCATAGCATAATTCGTTCCGCTTCGAAAAGTTCTGGCTATCCAACCCAAAATTTCAAGAAAATGACCCCATGTGGTGGAAAAATGCAGAAATATCGCATGGATATCTAATGTTCCAATTTCAACAGACACTGAAAAGTTTTAAGCAACACCTCAAAATTTGGAACAAAATGGTCTTTGGAAACATTTTCCAAGCCCAAAAGGAGTTGGAGTAGAGAATGCAGGAAATCCAAAAGGAAATCATCATAAGAGGTAAATTAGATCAATTACAAGTAGAAGAAATCTCTCTTCACAAGTAGTTGGATGAACATTATGCATAGGAAGAAACATTATGGCGTAAAAAATATCACGTTCAATGGCTTCACGAAGGAGAAATGAATACCAAATTAGTTCACCAATGTATGCTTCAGAGACAACACATCAACATAATTACTAGGCTAGAAAATGAACAGGGGCAATCCCTCCTAACTCATGATGATATTGAACAGGAGCTTATCAACCATTACAAAATTATTCTCACGGAGCCTTTCCTAGATCGGTCTACAACCATTGAATAAATAACCAGGCATGTGCCCACCCTGATCACTGAATATCAAAAAACAACTCTTCTCCGACCAATTTCTCTTGAGGAAGTGGATCAAGTGATGAAGGAAATGCAGATTGGGAAAGCACTAGGCTCAGATGGATTTACCACCTACTTTTTTCACCATTGCTGGCCAATGGTTAGAGAATAAGTATGGTGATTGGTGGAAGACTCTAGACGCTCTCGCGAATTCCTCCTAGCCCTCAACGCAACCTTCCTAACACTCATCCCCAAAGAAGAGTGAGTTTCTCATCCCAAGAAGTTCAGGCCCATTGCCCTGTGTAATGTTATCTACATGATTATCACAAAAGTAATTTCTATCCACCTCAAACCAATTCTTGCTTTTATTATTTCAAAAGAGAAATCTGGTTATGTTGAGGGAAGAAAAAATCTAGACAGTGTCATTCTAGCTCACGAAACAAATACACTCCCTTAAATGTTCCTGTACCCCTGGAATGATAATTAAGCTATATTTAACTAAATATTTTGATACTATTAGATTGCAGTACATGAAACACATTCTCACATATTTTAGTTTCAACTCAGACTCGGTTCGCTGGATTTTAAATCCCACCTTTACTACCTTCTTTTTCATGCTTGTTAATGGATCCCTATCCAAAACCTTCTCACCCTCAAGAGGCTACCCCTTCTCTCCTTTCATTTTTTTCATCATGGCTGAGGGGTTTGGTAGATACATCCAAGCTCATATTTCCAACGACAGTCTCCAAGGACTAAAATTATTTGGTATGAATCATCCTATCTCACACAACCAATTTGTGGATGATACTATGACAGTTTGCACAACCACTGCTAAGGAAGCTTCCACTATACGTAAAATCCTTGATGAATTTTTTGATGCTTCTGGCATATCCATCAATTCTGGAAAATCCCAGGTCTTCTTCTTTAACATCCCATAAGCAGTCCAAGTTCATCTAGCCAACCTTTTAGGCTTCACCTGAAGTTCCCTTTCGTCCAAATACCTAAGCATCCTTCTAATTGATAACACCTCTCTCAATAGCTCCTGGGAACCTATCATAACCTCACTGGAAAATCACCCCAGTTCTTGTACATTCAAGTCTTTAAATACGGCTGGATGCCTCACTCTTTTGAGGTCAATCTTACAAGGCATTCCTATTTATCTCTTCTCCGCACTAGCCGCTCAAAAATCAATTATAAGATCCATTCGCTCCATACAAAGAAAATTCCTTTGGAAAGGAATTAAGGAAGGACATAAATGGGATATTGTTAAGTAGGATGACCTTTGTAAACAAAATGCTCTGGCAGAGTTAGTCTAAGAGACCCAGGTATCCTAAACAATGTCATGGGAGCCAAGATCTGGTGGCGATAGTTAAATCACCCGACTGACCTCCGAGCCAAACTTTGAAGGCTCAAATATGCTCCCAATATCAAGGAAAACAATTTGATTTGAATCCTGGTTCCCCAATCTGGAACATAGCCTAGGGAAATCATCATCTTGTATAGGAACATGCCTTCTCGAAGGTAATAAATGGACATACAACTCTCTTCTAGACCGACTCTTGGAAACAATTACCAGCACTCCATAAAAAAGAGAGCATGCAAGGAATCCTTCAACAAATGCAACATAAAACACACCTATAGATCCATCACTTATGGAAAGCATATTCCTCTCATCCTCATTGGAGAGAGTGGAAATCTAATCCCCTCGATTTGGACCTACCAAAGACTTGCAATTTAGCACCCTGGAAAGAAGAGGTGGAATCAAGGAAAATATGCATTCATCACAACCATGAAATTCTCTGATGGGGCCACACACCACAGGGAGTGTTCTCCATCAAAGAGGATTATAGATTAAAATATAAACAAAACCTACTAGAGAAAGAGGAAATGTGGGTTAAGATATGGAATATCAATCATTGGCCCAAAGTTTTCACTTTTGTGTGGCTGATGGTTCAAAATAGAATTCTCACTTGGGAGAATATCTTAAAGCGGGGATTCACAGGTCCTTCCAGGTGTCCACTCTGCTGTAATCAGAAAGAATCTACCGATCATCTTCTTAATCAATGTACCTTCATCTTGCACTTATGGGAGAAGATGGATTCCATCATGCGCACCACGGATCGAAGTACAACCAACATAAAAGCCACCTTTGAACACTGGAGACAACAGGCTTTCAAAAATCCACTGCTCAATTGAATTTGTTTACTCATCCCTGGTTTCATAGTCTTGCATATTTGGAAATAAAGAAATAACAGAATATTCAATTCCACTTCTCAAGTTGAAGCTCAATTCTGGTCACAAATCCAAAATTGCATCAGAGAAACAGTATGCTCCCAACCCTAGACCCAAGATGATCTTAATTGTGATACAAATGAAAAATCCATTCTCTCCAGCTGGCATATCCATCCTAACTCCCTTCCCATATTTTACCCCTCCTTCTCACCCACCATCAATAGCCCTACCTCCTCGAGAAAACCTATGACAAGTTTTATCAAACTTAATTTTGATGGGGCATCTAAAGGTAACCCCGAACTTGCTGGTTTTTGAGTGGTTTTTAGGGATGATCAATGAATTATTCTCCTATTTTTTGATGGAAGTCTTGGCCATGACACAAATAATGCAACAAAATTATGGGCACTTATCCAAGGACTACACACTACCAATCGAATGGGATTCACAAAGCTCATTGTGGAAGGTAACTCCCAAATCATTCTAGCCCTTTTTTCTAAGCTCCTTTCAGGTTCATAACCCTCCAAAATTTCTCTTAGATGGAGACTCCTAAGAAACCTAGAGCAGCTCCAATCTTTAATTCTACCAAACTTTGTTCTTATCCCCTCTCATATTCACCGAGAGGCCAATCAAGTTGCAGATAAGCTGGAAAATGTCGGGGTGGATCTCTAGAACAGTGACGTTACTTGTTTGGCCTCCTAGGCCCCAGATCATCCTCTATTTGTTGAATGATTTGCACTAGCGCAAAGGGAAAACCAAACCTTGGATGAGATGCCATCCAACCACCATACCACAAGAAGTTCAAATCCTCGCGGAACCCACCCAATCACCTCAATTGGCGTCCCAATGACACTCATTAACTCATGATCTTCCCTCTCTATGCGATGTCACTACAGTTGGATTTCACCATGAACTCTGCTCATGAGAAGTCAAAGGGTCTCCATATCCTTCCGCACCTTAAGTTCGACACCTTCTTCAGGAAGGATCCTATGTTTTCCTTCTATTCTGCTCTACATGCACTCTGGTTACTCGCACTCATCTTGTTTCCCTTCCCCTGTCATAGGTTATTCTCCCTTGTCGCACAATTCTTCTCCACCATCACCACTCTTAGTAACTACCTTTCCTAGTTTTCTCTCATGCCTAGAGAGCATTCTAGATCAATTCGAGTTGGCTCCCTCTCTAGCCTGAGAGGTCATATCCCCCACACTCATCACCCCTTTGGTTCTTTTTGTGTATGCCCTTACCACTTTGGGATGGAAAATTGCATCTCTTCTCCTTTCCAGTGACCTCCTCCTTCACCACCACCCATTTCTCCAACCCATAAGGCACCTCCAGTTCTCTCCCTTATGCCCCCCCCCACCCGGTGTTCACTAATGCATAACGAGAAATCATCAAGGAGCTTCACCGAGACAATGTCGAGTAGAAATTTCTCCAAGAGATAATGGATAAATGCTTGGATTGAATTCTGGATTCATGGGAGGATAACCTTGCACAACAACACAATGAGGAGGACCCGTTCCAGGAAATAATGGCCCCCAAGTGGCCGGATTCGTCAAGGCATGCCTTCCCTTACAACTCTCTCAGTAAATATTCTCTCGTTGACTGTTATATTTTGCTTTTTGTAACTTTCATTTGGCCTGTCAAACCTCAAAGATATTTCCGCTGGTATATTTACAGGCCCATAATAGCTTATCTTGGTCTAAACTCTGTAATTATGTCAGTCAATAGTAGTCAAAGTATGATTTTATGGAACTTTTATACTTGGTGGTGGGGCTGGTTTCCTTCTATGGAACCCTCAACACCAGGGATGATTTTAAGGATGGAAATTTATTTTAAAATGTATAAACCTTGGCAAATATTACTAATACTTCATATGCCAAATATAAAATATTTGGCGATATTTTTGTAAAAATATTCAAATTTTTAAGGATTTTATATAGTTTGTATAAAATTTTGGCGATTTTTAAGGTAAAATAATTTTATCCTATAGAATTTGGGTGAATCATTTTTAGAATAGCGAATCTATTTTTGGGAAAACCATGGAAAATTATCCCATGAGATAAATTTAGCCCCTAAAATCATCCCTACTCAACACCAATATCCATAACTTTTTCTGTAATTTTTGTTCATGAAAGGTAATACAAATGGTTAGCTTACAAAAAAAAAATGGTTAAGAACATGTGTTTCCTTCTGAGAGGTCACAAGTTCAAATCCATAAGCGGGTAGGGTATGTATACCTTTGTAGACTTTAGCATTTAAATCCTTGTGCGAAGGGGGTCCCATGTGCCACAAACAATGGGGTCTCATACACCAATTTGATGTCTGGCTTGGTCATGACCTTAAAATTAGATTATTATTATCATTATACCACATTAATGTATTAAAGTGAAAATTTTTACTTTATTAATATAAAATATAAATTTATAATTTTCCATATATTATTAGTCCTGGTTGAAGGCCTAGGATTATAACAATCGATTTTGCATTGAATGCTAATTATTTTTTGAATTGACCACAAATTTCATGTTTTTTTCCATAGTTCAACTTTATTGCAAGCGATTCAATTTTTTTTCCTGGCTTTTGATTGATCTTTCAAAAGAACATATTATTGTCGGGTCGACGACGTGAATTTAATACACAATTTAATTCAACATGTTTAGCGTATGGTTGGAACATGTGCATGTACAGGTGCAGAACTAGTGCATGTATGGGTGCAGGATGAGTGAATGTATGAGTGCAAAAGGAGTGCATGTACAAGTCTCAAACTGGTGCATATATGAGTCTCAAAGTTCTCGATTTCCAAAGCTTGCTACTGTCGGTTTCCAAAGCTTGTTAATGTGTCAGTGGGTAATTGGAGTCATTTCAATTTGTGAGCCAAGCTATTTATTTTTGTTTTTATTCTTGATTTTATATATTTTATAACTAAAATGAATAACACAAATTTCATGCTTTTTTCCATAGTTCAACTTTGTTGCAAGCGATTCAATTTTTTTCCCTGGATTCTGATTAGTCCTTCAAAACAACATCTTATTGCCAGGTCCATGACGCGAATTTAATACACAATTTAATTCTACACGTTTATCAGATGGTTGGAACATGTGCATGTACTGGTGTGGAACTGGTGCATGTACATGTGCGGGACGGGTGCATGTATTATTTTTTAATTTACAATATAGATGTGAGATTTGTTGTCACTACAAGGAAAATACCTTTTAGCATAGGTTTCTAGTGTTACAAAATTGACAAAAATTGGCAAAAAAACCTCTGCTACAACATTTGTTATCGATAGCGGATGTTTTTGTGGATACCATAATGGAAGTTGATTATAACTAAACAAATTTGGGCAGTCGGAGGTGTTAAAATATGTTTACAAATCGGTGCGTTTGTATAAGGCACAAGCACCGGTGCGTACATACACCTACAACACTAGTGCAGTTCACTTAACGTCAAGCACCAGGGCAGTAAAATATGAAAGCACCGTGGCAGTAAAATATTTAAGCACAGGGGCGTTTGTCTTATAAGCACCGGGGATTTAACAAAAAAACACATCGAGAGAGTTAAAATTAATTAAGCACGGAGACTTTATTCATAGAACGCACTGGTGTGTTATTAATAAGAAGGCACTGATGCTGTATAAAATAATATGCACCACTGCGTTACAAGGAAAAACACCCAGTTGCATTACAAATCGAAAGCACCGGTGCGTTTCCGTAACAAACAAGCCTCGATTCTTATCAATAACACAATAGAGGCGGTGCGTATCAATAACACATACACACATGTGCTTCGTGTAACATTAACACACCGATGGCCAAATTTTTAATATAATTTTGTGGTATTAATTTTTTTTTTGTAAATAAACTAGATGAGAATCCTTCTATTCAACCAAGAAAAAAATACAAAGTGATACATAGACTTGTTGATAAAAAAAGACCCCCCAGAAGGGGAACAGGGGAACACTGAAGACTAATCTATGCTAAAAGAGAACCACAAGGAGTACATGGGTATAACAAAATGAAACAATACAAGGACAAGGAGAAAGGGTCTGATCATTGTGTTGGATGGAGAAGATCCTTTCTTCCTTTCTTCTTACGAACATCAATCCAACCAGAGGAACCGATAGGCTCAGTAGCCTTTGCCACCAAAGATAGATGATATGAGGAAATGCTAGAATCTTGTGTTGTGGAAGCTAAGGGTGTTTCCTTATCACTGTCTGAATTATCCGATTCATGAGGAAATTTCCGAGTCCCTAAGAGCGGGGTTGTGGCCATGATCATGTCACTTGATTCATCCTTTTTGAGGGGAGTGTGCAAAGGATGAACTACAGGATTTAGATTCAAATTTTCTGAAGCTTTAGGATGTTGTTCTCAAGCCAAAGGCTGGTGTTTTGGGTCTGCGGTTGGCTACTGCACATTTGTTGGAGACTGCGATGGTACTGTATAAGGTTGAGGAGCTGAGGTGTCTTTGTGATGCTGCTTGTTGTCAAATGAAGAATTCGAGCGACTTTTGTGATTTTTAGGGTCTTTCCAACCATTATCCCTTTTTCATGCTCCAAGGGATGTGAATGGGGATGGGGATAAAGGAGAAGCTGCCTGAAGGTGTCTTGTTTTTTGACAGGAGCGACACATAAAGACAGTGTTCTCATAATCAACCGGCTGCATGTAAATATCATCCTCAATCCAATCTATAAGAATCCTATCCAGTAACCCTTGACTGAGGTCGATTTCAACACATGTACGGGCAAAGGTGGCAAAGCCTTTTGTTATCCGGTCTGTGTCAATATTGTTAAACCCGCCCAACATATTTCCTAGGGTAGGTAAACAAGCTGGAGTATAAAATGCAAAGGTAAATTGGGGAGTCTTACCTAGACCGTTGTAGTCATAGCAGCCATAGTCAACAAGTTGAAATTAGGGAACCATCTCTGCATGGAAAGACCAGATCTACCCCAAAACCATGGACCTTGCTCTAGCGCACGTTGGCGGTCCACCTTTGTGGAAAAGTTAACAATGAAGAACCCTTTGGAGAAAAAGAAAAACTCATGACCTGATGACCAGGTCTTATTTACCCATTCTCTTAGCGCAAAAGCCGAGGGCAATAGTCCGTTGAAAAGATAGATGAGGGATTTTTGTTGGTAGATAAATGCAGAGCCATGGACATGGGGATCTTTGAACTCTATTGTTGGAGGTTTTGTGGACTCCTCCATAATGAAGGCAGAGCCAAATAACTCCTTTGCTCCTGAAGTTTCAGCCTTGGACTCTGAAGGAGCGGAAATCCCTGTTTTCATGAAGTGCTTGTAAGAGCTTGGTTGAGTGGAGGATGGAGCTCCTCAACATAGACGAGAAATGAGAGAAATGGTTGCATTCTTTATATTCCCATAACCCCACAAGAGGGAGCCATCCACAAGCTTCCAACCTTAAAATATGAGTCGTTGAAAGCAAGGCGAAATACCTGTCGCTTGGTGGATCTGGAATTTGAGCTAAAAATAGAGTCTGAATCATGAGCATGAAAACAGAGAGAATAACCGACGATGGTATTTACAAAAAGGGGAAAGCTTGCAACGGTCTTAGAGAAAGCCGCAATGCAATGAGGGAAGGCCCTTCATTCCTAAATATTTCTATGTCGGTTGATGGTGGGTTTCTTTTGATCCCTGCTAACCATCGTTTTTTCCTAACCTTTCCCACACTGTAGAAACCCTAGCTTGATTTGTGTTTCTTGGTTCAATATTGAATCGGTTCTAATAGGCAAAGTCTTCTTAGGTAAAAGTGGTGGTTTCTGGCCTCTCCTTATCGATGAAGTTGGGATTTTCCTGGGTGGTGCAGGGATGTTGAAGTTTCCCATAAACATATCATTTGTAGTTCTGATCAAAGGGGAAAAGGATTCAGGCACCACAGCTTCCAGATCTACATCTTCTGACTTGGAGGCAACATCAACATTCCAATCTGCTAGCAGAGAAGGCAATTTTTGTTGGTTGGTGCTACTGTGTCCTCCCATAAACCATGCCTGTGCCATCCTCTGCATTGATGGTATGAGACTGTTAGGGTTCGCCCTTGATTTTTTCCCTCAACCTATGGTATTAAATTAATATTGAAACCAATGCTAATTGATTACTTAAAAGCACCAGTGTGAATTTCATATGAAACGCACCGATGAGTGTTAATATTAAATGCACTGAAGAGATAAATAATTAAAATACACCGAGAAACATCGACCTATGATAGTGAAATTATTGTTATTTTTTAATTCCATTATTTCTCAAAAAAATTACATAAATCTTATATTTTGATTAGCGAATTCAGATATGATGTTTGGATTAGTTTGTTATATCATCAGATTTTGCATCTCTTCATTATAATATTTAGTCATCCATATATTTAATCAGCGATGTAACATTTCACAATGACATTGAACAATGCAATAGAATAAATTAAAACATATTTTATTATATGAATAAGAGGGTATTTGTCATACAAAATGGGACACTTATTGGTAATCCCTTGTCTTTCAGTTGGGACACTATGTCCATTACATTAAACAAAAAGGTCTGATTTTCACATACAATTATTTAAAAAAAATACAATTGCAGCTTGCATTGATATCCAAATATATTGGTCATCATTCTTCACTGGATCTGCTGTTAGTGCACAAGCTACTTCCATGCCTTGGGTTATTTTGCTAAATGTTTGGTTGATTTTCTCGATTGTTTTATTCTTCTTGAAGTTCCATCTACAAACATAAAATACACTGTAATGAGTCTATCTACATTGGTGAGAATAATGAAAATTGAAATAAATAATATACATGAATGTAAATTGAAAAGTGACGTACCTCCAAAGAAAGAAGTGCCTCATGAATCACACACATATGTTCAAAATCAAATCTCATGCCTTGTTTCAACAATTCTTCTGTTGGCTCAGTTCCATACTTTGTTTCTTGCAAGTTTTATACCCCATAATAACTCATAGATTTAATATAAAGTATTATTTTTGTTTCATTAATTATAAAATGATGGAAGTAAAATGACATATATTATACTTACAAATTCGACAATTAATTTTTGATATTCCAACATATACTCACAACCCTTAATTAACCCAATGTCAATACATTTTTCTGATGGCTCTTCTTTGTATGTTAGCACCTGTTTGAAGACATTCAAGGATGGTTGTTGTAAAACAACTTAAAATATACAAAAAAACCTTAATTTGTTATAAGGAAATAACAATTACTCACAATCTTTGCTATCAACCCTTTTCTTCCTTGTCGTCCAGTTTTATGTGCAGAATGCATTCCATTTTCTTTTCTTTTCTGTAAGAGAATGTTTGAAAATTAATATTTAATGTATAATTAATTATTTGTACCTAATAGAAAAATTCAATGATTACATACATTTGAAACACATTGTTGTTGAGATAACTCCTCCTGCGATGCAATTATGTCCAATTCTTTGACCACCTCCTTGTACACTTTTTTGGAAATTCCTATTGGAATATTTTAGATATCAGTTCGTTGGTCCTCTGGGATTTTCATAATTTTCCTGAAAAAATAACATCACAATAAAGTATTTTTATATTGATATATGAAAACTAAATATAACAAAATTGATATATTAATAAATGAATACTTTGTAACACACACATAGGCACACACACGTATATTCTAAAAACGTGTTTTTAGGAATATTACTTTTTGCATGATTCTTTTTTGTTGTTGTATGTTTTTGCTATTGCAAGTTTGACAGGTCTCATTGACCATTTCTTTGGAAATGCTTCCTGTAGTTTAAATATAACTTGGTTCTTGGAATCATTGGATT
>ML788534.1:279795-305404 GCA_009831015.1 Picea engelmannii | reverse complement strand
CTTCAGAGCCTCATTGTAATCATCTTCTTGCGAATGCGAGTAGCCGTCACATCTCTTCTCAGAGATAAGCTGCCACCATTCTATCGAGTCTTTCACTCTGTATTTTACAGTCTCTGTACATTTATTTCATTAATAGAAATCGTATATTACTATATATATGTGTTTATGGTTGCATATCTGATACATTTCTGTTATATTATTGAATATCTGTGATAACTCTGTGCATTTGTTTATTATATCTCCGATCTCATTTCGTGCCGAAAATAATCCGGATCAGTGGTATCAGAGCAGGCTGTTCTTGGTCATTTTTTTCAGTGCATGTCCCTAACGAGGTCTGAGTATAGCAAGTTGGGTCTCAAGATTGTCTCTCTTGAGGACAATCTCTCTCCCACACCCAAGAAACCCTCAATGGTAGAAGAAAAGAAAAACGACGGAGCAGACGATCCTATCAGTTTGTTGCTTGAGCAAGCTCTCACGCGACAGTGGGACAAAATGATGGAGAATTTTTTCCACATCCTTCAATTCCTGTCGATAGCAACAAGCGCATCTTCATCAAGCGGCCACTTTGGAGGCACCTCGCCTTTCAAGGTACAAGTTAATTTTGATATTCCTGTATTTGAAGGACATATAGATACATAAGCCCTAGACAAATGGTTAAATTTGCTAGAAGGTTATTTCTTTGTTCACAAATTTTTTGACAAAGAAAAGATCACCTTCTCACTCCTTAAAGCTCTTCCCCATGTGAAACATTGGTGGGAAACTTATTGGGAGCAGAGTTCCACAGAGGAGTCTGAAATATATGGGGCCGATCCCACTTGGAATTTTTTTGTGGATGCGATAAAGGAACAATATTACCCTATTGGCAACTATGAGGACCAGTACATGAGATGGACCACACTGCGGCAAGAGAGGGCCCAAGCAGTTCCAGAGTTCATCAATACCTTCCATACCTTGTGCACCAAGCTGGGTATCAAAGACTCCGAATGACATTTGGTTCTGAAATACCGTGGGGCTCTACATAGATACATCCAAACTAAAATGGATTTTCTAGACATCTCATCACTTGGTGTTGCCTATCGATATGCTATTAAAATCGAGCAGAAATTTAAGCACTAGAACAAAAGAGATTTTGGTTCTCCAAATCCGCAACAACCAAAGTATGACAAAGACGTTCCTAACAAACAGTCTCCTGAAAACTAGTCCAAGACATAGGAAAAGAAGGGTCACGGGAAGACAAAGAAGGACACCGGAAAATGGTGCAAGTTCCAAAATATCCCCTGGCACAACACCGATGAATGTCGCTCAAAACAGTCATTGGTGGCCGAGATCAAAGACAAAGAGTCGAACCCTGATTCAGAATCTGATTCTAAAAATAATGGTAAAGGATAGATCATTGACGCGGACCCCACTGCTATTGTCGCGGCTGCAACAATTCAACCAGAAGAACCAACAGATCCTGAAGAGGGGGAGCGCCTTTTTCATTCACAGATGTGGGTGAATGGGACCCCACTACATTTTATTGTTGATAGCAGAAACCAGAAGAACCTCATCTCAGCAGAGGTCGTCAAACAGTTGGGATTGTCGACAACACCACACCCACAACCATACAACATCGGGTGGCTTCGCCAAGGACGAGATCTTCGTGTCAGCCAACAGTGTCAATTGTCATACGACATCTAGCCCTTCAAGGATGAGGTATTATGTGATGTTTCCCCACTGGATGCCTGTGATGTTCTCTTGGGCCAACCATATATGTGGAAGCGCCATGCTGTTTATGAGTCTCGACCCCGCAGTGTCATTATTACTTTGGGGGGTCATCTCTATAGAATACCAGAGGTAGTCCCGACTACTGTTCCACCTAAAAAGTGCCGCAAGGTAGTATCTCATATTGCAAAATTCAACTTCTTCACAATCTGTTCAAAAGGGGAACAGAAGGACACTGCAACCATTACAACTTCACCCCAAGCACCTTCTATCCAACAAAAGCAAGCCGGAAAGGTTGCAAAAAAGCACAAAGAGCCCTTCTGCACACCGTCCTCTCATGTAGCCCGACTTGTTGAATAGCCTCAGTCTCAACAGGTTCATGACAAACTTCCACAAACTGAGCAGCGCGACGTCTCCAACAAGGCAAGCGGCTCACCAAGATGCAGATTCAGTAAATGCTTTCCCCTCTCCCTCAGGAACTCAACGCAATGGAGACCATTGCTTCCTAAGGAGGGAGGATTGATTCAGGTGGATATCGGTGGCCACCCACCTTTTTCGATTGGCTCAAAATAGTTTTCTGGCAAATTTGGCAATTTACTATTTTTAGCAGTTTTTAACTTCTAGGGCCATTTTGAGGGCCCAAATGAAGGTTTTTCGAGATAGAGGTTCTAAATGATATTCAAAGGCACAATTGAGCCCCCAAAATGAATCTCCTTGATGATACATTTCCAACGAGCTATCATACGCCTAAAACGAAGATCATATGCAAAAGTTACAACTTCGGGAAGTTGATGTACTAACTTACCCAAACGGGGCCCACATGACTTTTTGCGCTTCAACTCTTGGGGTTAGGTTTTTGGATGTCTAGGGTTTTTGGAATTCCTGTTTATTGTAAAAATGCCTTCAAAGCCTCATTGTAATCATCTTCTTGCGAATGCGAGTAGCTGTCACATCTCTTCTCAGAGATAAGCTGCCACCATTCTATCGAGTCTTTCACTCTGTATTTTACAGTGTTTGTACATTTATTTCATTAATAGAAATCATGTATTACTGTATATCTGTGTTTATGGTTGCATCTCTGATACATTTCTATTATATTATTGAATATATGTGATATCTCTGTGCATTTGTTTATTATATCTCCGATCTCATTTCGTGCCGAAAATAATCCAGATCATTTTGTTCCCTCGTTGTTGGTGCTTGTAAAACATTAAACATATGTGAATTAATATATTGTTTGGAATATGTCATCTAATATTCCTAAGTATATTATTAATGAAAATTAAAAAAAAAAATCATATTGAATAATATTTTTTCATTCACCTGATTCATCCCTCTGCAATTTTTTCATCAAGATTTTACGCTCTTCTGCACTTAGATCATAAATAATGTTATTGAGGTTCATCATTTTGTGGCCCTGCATGACACACACTAACCAATACATATTAGTTAAACTTACATATAGTTCAACCATATTAATTTTGTATAGAATTTACAAATAACCTTCCTTTTTTGTTTTTCCGGATGTGTCATCATTGTGTCGACCAAAAATTTTCTTATTTGAACTTTTCTCAATCATATTTTTATCAATATACAACCTGTACCATTCAATACAGAAATTATTAAATATATTTTATAAATAAATCACCTAATTTTCAGCGAAAAGTAAATCGTTGTAACCAATGCGCTTTTTATATACAAATCACCAATGCGTTTATTACATAAAACGCACTGGTGCATTCCACACAACAACACACAACAAACAATTTAATTTGTTTTTTAAAATATTGTGAATTACAACAATGCGATATATATAGAATACATCTCAATGACTAAAGTAGAAAACACAAACATAGCAAAAAAATTAAACAATCATAAAAAAACAATAGAAAAATTACACACCGACGAGAGGAAAAATTAAATAAATAAATAAATTTATGTGACAACATTTTTTGTGTTGTTTAGATGAGAACATTGATGATATTTTTTTTATGCACCATATTTTTTAATTTTCTTTTTAAAAAAAAATCTGGCTTAATCAATGCGTTCCTTATACAAAAGTGCACCAACGCGTTTCTGTCGAAAAGGCGCACCAGAAAAGAGGAAAACGTTTTAAAAAAAAACGTCAAATCATAAACCGTTTAAAAAAATAAAATAAAAAAGGCAGAGGGGCGATTGTGTTTGGGATCCGATGCAATAAGTGGTCCGTTTGCATCACATGCCAAACAATTATATATAGAAAAACAAACCTATTGGATCTAAAATACCTAAAATGAAAAGCCGTAATTCTGAAGTGATAGAGGGAGTTAAACCTTAGGTTAAAATTTTGCATTAACATAAGAAAAAAAAAAAGGCTTTAAGGTAAGTATGGAATTTTTCATTTTTATTTTTCTGAATGTAGAGTTTTGAGTGAATCACCATAGCCTTCAAATCCTGATTTTTTGAATATTTCTGTTGTTCCAAAGTATTATTCTGCTCCACAATGCTCCTCGATATGTCTCTTTTCTAAATCTGTTTCTTGTAAATTTTGGCAAAATAATGAAAATATTGAATACCTTCTTAATATTAACTATTTTTTTATGAAAAGGGTTTAGAGCGAATCACCATACCCTTCAAATTCTCATATTCTGAATAATACTGTGGTTCCAAAGTATTCTTCTCCTCGACAATGTTCCTCTGTATGTCTCTCTTGCAAGTCTCTCCCCTGCAAAATTTTGCAAAATAATGAAATAGTGAATAGCTTTTTAGTATTTAAATGACTTTATGAAATCCTGTTCCCACTATTTTTTTAATTGCTTAAAAAAATCATTTTTTTTTATAACTTTTTTGGCACTATGGTGCGTTTATGTAAGACGCACTGGTGTGACCATATTACATTACGCACCGATGCGTCCATATTATTCGACGCACCAGATACATATAATTGTTTTTTATTAACAAAATATAGAAACACAGTGTGGTTGAATTTTCAATGCACCGATGCTTATTGTTAATATGTGCACCAGTACGTTTGTGGTTTATAAGTGCACCGATATACATTTAAAGTTATTTGAACTTTTATTTGCACATAAAATAGTATATTCATATGAAATTATCTTTTATGATGAGTTCAGATGACTTGCAATACTTTAGTATACATTCTATGTTTTATGTCGCCTTATTCTTAAAAAATGGTTTCAAAAATATATTCAAACTTAGATTGTGGTATGGTCCTCAAAATTTGTTTTACATATGTACAACAAAATTTATAGCTAATTTTGCTGAAATGCAGGGAGTAAATCTTATTATATGATCAAATGGCCAATTCTTCAAATTCCAGCCCATTACATATTGTTCAAACTCCATCGCGAAGTCCTCCCTTTCTATCTCCATTATGTTTAACTTATTTTATTTATGTTTCGATTATCTCATTGAATTTGTTTGTATCCATGTCAACCCGAATAAAAATGTATCCAAATTTGCAGGATCTTGATTCAAAATCGAGTTTAGATGCAAACAATATTCCAGTACTGGTTCAAAAACGCCGGAAGGTTTTATCAGGAGAAACATACCGAAAACAGTTCGTAGATGAAAATGGACAACCACTTTACCCTGCCAATTGTGAAATTCTATCTTCCAACCGTAATCCTTGGTCGACGATGGTAATAATTGTTTGGTATAATGTAATTTGAACAAACAAATTATTTCATTGTGCTTACTAATATCATCAATGTACTAATGTTCAATATTCTTGAAATCATGATTCTTCTGATGATGAATGACCTACCTACCATCTTCCATTGCACCCTCTTGGGAATCACCTCCCCCCACATGCGCATCCGCATATGAGTTCTCATCCTAGGATTCCGAAACACAAAATTCAGCCTCGTCTCTGGAAACCTCTCAAAAAATAAGCAAAATAGTTCTGAGGCAAATGGGAAGTTCGACCTCCCACGTATCATAGCTGGACATTTGTCGAGCACTATACAAAACTGCCACAAGTAAATGACATACCATCTGATACATTGTGGCCATTGTACCAACGAATCAATATAATACAAAATAGTGTAGCTAATGCATTGCACATCACAGTTAAAATGGGCTATGGTAGTCACTAAGAGTGAGAGGCACCTAACCTCTTCTACACCAAAGTAGGCGATTTTCAGTTGTCCACCAGACACCTGAAAATCAGCTGGGGATAGTAACTCAACTCCAATATATCGTTGAGAGTACATGAGATGACTTTAAGAGACAAAACCTACTGGGACATCTGGAAACTGGGGAAAATACTCCCATCTCTTGGATAACCCATTGATCAAGTAAATATCCTCCTCATGTTGGTTGTGGACCCTGATTATCTTGCTGATTCAGAGGTTTGTTTCAGCTGTTCTTTTACCCCATTCTGTAATGGGGGGGTGTGGGGGGGATTCTCCCCCCCCACAACTTTCGACAGGGGGGTGACGACAATTTTTGTAGCCCCGCTTTGGTGGGGGATTCGGGGGTAGCGCCCCCGAAGCGAAATTTTGGGAAAAATTGCCTTGTAAAATATTGTAATTTCATAGTCAATCTGGACCATTCATTATAAGGTCGCATATCTGACGATAGAATTTATTTAAGGGTTTTTTTCCTTAGAAGAAAACCCTCTTTTATGAGGGAATTGTATTGTGGCTGTGTATTATTGTGAATATTTTATTTTGAGAGAGGAGACTGTGAGAGAAAGAAGAGGAAGTTGTAGTGGGTGTGTTGTAGGTTGTTTCCCTCCATTTTACTGGATAATAATAAGGAAGGACCCGACAATTTCTCTGGTGGACGTATCCCACATTGGGTGAAACACATATATCAGTGTCTCTATTGTAATGTGTATATTTTTTGTTTTATTTTCGCATTTGTTTTATTTTATTTTTCCTCGATCCTATTTTTCTAACACCTCAGTGGGATGGTACCATTGATTCAGAACCACATGAAAATCCTGTCAATGGACATCCCATCGACGGATCAGATGCACCAAAAACTCGGAGTGCCCCTTAAGGGATGTAGAATCCTCATAGTACTTAAGGAGGCCTACATCCCTCAAGAGAGCATGAGTCACTGGAGTAATATGGAAAGGGTACAAATCTCTCTCCCTCTCCCTCACCTCCCATTCCCGTACAAAATTATACAGGTCCACCCTATGCTCCTCCTACTGTTGTTGCTGATCTCTCCACTCATTTATCTACATGATTAACACATGAAATACATCATCCTTACTCATACATAAAACATTAAAAAAAATCTACTCAATGGTAAATTTATCTATAAATACAAAAAAATAACTTCCTTCAAAAAATAAGATAATTACATTAACGGTGCACCAAAAAAATAGTCACGCACTGTCAACGGTGCGCCCATATATATTGTGAGCACTGTGACCGATGCATCAGTGTAAATTAATGCATTGAACACAATTTTTCTACTGTGTTATGCAGTGCATTGGAAAATGGTACCGCACCGGGGTACTACACTACACAAAATATGCCCCAGTGCATTATGTTTATCATACACACCGCTTAAACAAAAAAACAAATTAAAATTTTAAAGAAGGTAAACAATTATTTAAAATTAGCAAAAAAACGCAGTACATATATGTTCCCTACACACACCGGTGTGTGTAACTAACATAGTATTACTATCACATAAAATTTAATTTTTTTTCGAGTATGAAACTTTATTACGGTGCTTTCCGGTCGTCACTATCACACCACACACGGTGCCACCAAAAACATTACTGGGTGCACGACAACAGACTGTTACATTTCTTAGCGATGCGTTTAGTAAACATGAACGCCCCGGTGTGCGCATTTACCAATGCATTGCATTAAATATATCTGATAAGGGCGGTGTGCTATGTACTTTAACGCCCCAGTGTGTTATCTGTACTTTCATGCACCACCCCACTAGTTAAATAATTTTCTTCAGTGCATCGTTAAATGGATGCGCCGGTGCGTTTATGATTACAAACACACCATCGAGAAATGTAACAAGGTATGCTATGCACCCTGCAAATTTACAGGTCACACAATATGTAGTGCAAGCTGAGAGCCTTGAATGCACCGCACAATTTTTTTTTTTTTTTTAGAGTTAAAATTTAAGTTATGAAGAAACAAAGAGATTTCTTTTACATTTTGTCGTCAGGGAGGCACTGTTGCGACGTACTAAAAAAAACTAAATTTTCCCATCGTTTGGAAAAATACAAAATTCACGCACCCAAGAACAGATTAAAGGAACACAACCAAGGAAATCACTGATGGAAGGGCTCTTCATATAGGCAAAGGTTGCACCAGTGCTTTGATCTCTACAACATTGAAAATGGTAAAAATGATTTTTACTGTCGATAAATGTTTTTTAATAAATCCCTGTTCTAGTGCACCTGATTCAAAACCACACAGGGCCTTACATGTTTAATGAGAACAAATAAAAAAAAACATTCCTAGCACGGTGCACATGTGTTTGTGAGCGCACCGGTGCATATATGACTCCATAGCGCACCACCTTTTATTTTTTTGAAAAGATACAATAATGCGAATCTTTTTGTTTAAGCATGACACGTTGCGGTATAATAATAGACACCTTGGTGCGCTTGGGTTTACAGAGCGCACTACCTAAATTTGTAAATTAATCCTAACACGGTGCTCCATATTGGAGCACTGGTGTGCACATGATATATTGGAGGGCACCGATATATTTTTTTTGACACAATCCTACATTGCTGTGTAATTTTTTTTTATTTAACCATATGACGATGTGCTCTACTAACAGGGCACCGATGCTTCTAGTGTTACGTTGCACACCATGTATTTTTAAAATAATGCTATTATGGTGCATCCTTATTTCCCGGTGCATCCTTATTTTTGTAGCACACTGGATAATATTGTTCTTTATTTGAAATAACCCTGATATGATGCACTAGTTTTGAGGGCACTGATGCACCTGTTGTCGAAAACGCACCGATGCATTATGTACTTATAAAATCACCAGTGTAAAAACATCCACTAAAACCTTTGGCCGCTCACCTCCACTAGTATCATCCACTATAAATGGATTTTTGGGATATTTTTATAGGGGCGTCCGCAAAAACCTTCGCTAGAGGGTCTTTTCCTTGTAGTGTGTATTTGAGTTGATAAATATAATGATTTTGTGTTGAGAATGTTCTATACATTGATGCATTATTGTCCATCCAACCAAGAGACACCAAGGTGAAATACATAAATAAACACATAATAATACTCACAATTTTGTAATAATTTAATAGAACAACAAACTAGTCTTATTGTAAATTTATAATATATATAAAATTTGGCATCCACCATGATACTTTTCGGGGGGAGAGATGGTGGTGGGGGAACAGGGGAAGCCTTGTCAAAACGAAAAAAAATCTCCACTTCAAAACAACAGTACATTTGCAAGCACATATCTTTACCGTGTTGTGCAATCACCATTGTTGAAGGTTCGAGCTCCAAATATTGCAGTCATTTTCTACACATATGTTTTGGGAATTATCATTTACAACTGTATTTTTTGGTAAGGTTCTAATTCTTCTCTCATTTTGGTACCTTGACAAGCATGGCTGATAGCTTAAATGTCAGAGCTTTTACTTGTTAGGGTTTTTGGTTTTGATTTCTTTCTATAAATGATGCATTTAATGGATTTTAAGATGGTTGATACAGAGCACATATTGACTTTATATATTCATTCCAAAACGACATCTTTTGAAGAATGATTTAATTTAAGTATCTTCGATTCGAATCCAAGGTTTTCATTTGCATTATGCATAGATAGATCATGGATTTGATGGATTTGCACGATTTCCTTTCTGGTCTGGGTGGACTCACCTAAGCATGTTGTGAAATGCATCTTTTGTTTTGAAACTGGAAGAAAATCATTGAGTATTATAATGCTACTAGTGCCTCTTGAATGTATTATTTCAGGTCTTATGGCTTTCTTTTCCAAGTTTTGATTTTATGCTTTTGTTGTTTTTCGCTATCAGCATGATTGTCAAAGGTGCATCTTGAGGCTATTTCAACAAAGACCAATGGATTCCAGCTTGAGATTCTGGGGAAAATTTGGATCTTTTTGCAGCATAGAAAGTTTCAAGAAGACATGTGTAGAGATTTGGGCTAGTCATGGCCATGGAGGAAGAATGAGGGCTTATTTATTTGCCTTCTTTAGTTTTAGCAACTAGTCTGAACTTTAGAAGCAAAGCTCATTCGTCGTTGGATTGTTGGGATACATTGGGGTTTAGACGATTTGTCATTTGCAAACTAGACGGGGCCTATTCCAGAGTGGAGAATAGTCTATCTTATGATAAATAATCTACATATTGCTCAAACTAAAACATGCCATAGAATAAATAATATCTTAATTTTTTCCTCCAAAGTGTGTATATTGTTCTTCATGCAATAATGTGATATATATATATATATATATATATATATATATAACCATTGCATTTTCGGCTCTGCATAGAGTTTTAAAAATAAATCAATAAAATTGTAGCTTCCTAAATATTGGAGTATGTTTTGACCTCATACACATGTCTTATGAAGTGTATTTGTTTATATATATATATATATATATATATATATATATTTTTTTTTTTTCTTTTTTTCTTTTGTACATCCGAGCTGTTACAATCCTAATCACGAGACTTTCCCAACCAACCTCCTTGATGCTATTAGTATTTGTACCAATCACATATGTGCCTCTAAAAATTTATCCACATTAAGCCACTATATTGAATGCGTACTTTCTCCACTTCAAACATAATTGTTGTTGACAAGTTTAATGAGAATTGGATTCCAAATGTTAATTCCTTTGATGGATTCTATTTTTTTTAATTGTATTATTAATATAGAAACATGGTAAACAATGTGGTTTTTCTCTGCAAATAACTTTTAACTCCTTTGACAAGTTTTTTTTATGGTATTACTTAATGTAGAACATGGTAAACAACGTATTTTTCCTCCGCAAATTTTTTCCACAGAAAAAACTTCCCAATTTATATTAGATATATAAACATGTTCTCAGATCGAGAAGAATACACAGTTGCTAAATATTTTATGACAAAAGAACAAAATAGAGTAGAAAACAATGAGGTCCATGGAGATAAGGCATGTAGTCTATGCGGATCGATACATGAGAGGAGTTGGATCTGAAAAACCAAGAAAGGAGATGGTGTTGGAAACAGTCAATGATGGAAGAAAAAATGTGAACAAGTCCACCAGAGTTGCAGGTTCGAGGCTCCTATGCCTCAATACGAGCTCCATCTATGAACCAATATACAGTTTTAAACCTCTTGAAGCACTGGGACTTGAGAAAATTTGTGAGCTCAGCTGAAGTGTAAGAAATAGGAGCAGGTCGGATCTTCAAAAAGGATAGCAGACATAAATCTTATAAAAGTTTTAGAGCAAGTGATGGGCGCTCCTGCCCATCCACCCAAATGTTGAAGTTGATTGTTCCAGTTTTCATCTTGAGCGCAGTATTGGATAGAGAATCAACTTCTTTGTTGGAATCCTGGTAAATATGTTTGAAGCTTAACATATTGAAGAAAGTTTGGAGTTGTCGGATCCTTTCCTTCCATCCGAAGAGGGAGACGACCTGAAGTTTGTTTTTATTGTTGAGCCAGTATATGATGGTGTGGGAATCCCCGTAAATATGGAGAGAAGTTATATTAATCCTGGAAGCAATAAGAAGCAAGGCCTAGGTGCCCAATAGGTTTTCTCTGGTGTTGGTGCCCTGTTCGTAGTTAAATGTCCACCTGCAATGAGTATTGGTTGAGATATGAAGCACTCCTCCTGTGCCACTTTTCATACCATTAGATTGAGAAGCTCCATCAAACCAGCCTAAGGGGGTCTTCTCCAGGATGGGGAGCATGTTCTTGATGGATTTCCCCATATCTCTTGGGTGGATGGCGCTCCAGGTATGGTATATACCGAGAGATTTATAGGTAACCAAAGTGGCAGATGGAGGTCTATTTTCGAAGATGTAATTGTTTCTTTCTGTCCAAATAAACCAACAGACCATGGGAGGAAGATTTAGGGAAAGAAAGAAGATTTTAGACCAGTTCTCGAAGCAATCTGGAAAAGTAGGTCCATCCCAGGTGTAGTTTAAATTGAGGGATCCTGTGATAATGGCCTAGACCGATCTGGTGAAATCCCAATGAGTGAATATATGCTATGCAGATTCCTCTTTGAGATAGCAGAGATGACACATGCTAGGGCCAATCCATCCTTTTTTCTGGAGGACGCCCCAGGTGTTGATCTTATTAGTGAGAGAGAGTCAAGAAAAGAGATTTATTTTGAGAGGTAAGATCCAGAACCAGAGGCGGTATCTCCATCCACCTGTAGCATTGGGCCAATTGTAGTTTGCGATTTCTGAGTAAACATTTTGTGCTGTCAGATAGCTAGATCGATCGTCCCCTGTCCACATCAGCTGGTCGTCTAATGTATTAAGATGAAAGCCCGTGTTAGCAAGATTTTGGCAGAAGGAAGTCCACTCAATCACTAGATTGGTAGGGAGCCCAAGTTTGAGGCTGGATTTCCAGGTATTGAGTAATGAGTCTGATTGGCGACCTATGGCTGCTTGGAAGATGAAGTATACTTTTTTTTAATTTAAAGTGGAAATCAGATCGAGGGAGAGGTTGGAGAAATTTTCCATACCTCTGATTCGATCTTTGCCCAAGAAAATGGAGAATACTTAGCCTGGGAGCCATCATAGTGAATTTTTAAGCTAGCTCATGGATTTGTTGATATTCTTCCAGAGAGGTGAGGCCGATATTGGAGGTGGTGTAGAAGTTTTGAACCAAGAGGCCAGAGAAGTATAAGGCATATATTTGTCTTTAATTATAGAATGGAAAATCCATGTGTGAATTAAAGCATGCCAAAGGGAGTTGGTTGACAAAGCTTGGGTAGAGTGTAGGGGATTTCAGATCCCCCAACCTCCTTTATTTTTTGGTTTAGCAAGAGTTTCCCAACTGCAAAGGTGTTGGCGAGAATGTGTCAAGCATCCCGACCAGAGAAAGGAAAAGGAAAGTTTCCTTAGATTGTCTAGCAAAAAGTTGGGAATGGATGCTAGGGCCATCTAGTAGACAGGTTGGACCTCGAAAACTCCTTTGAGGAGAGTGTATCGACCTCCTAAAGTGAGCCAGCGGTTGCACCAGTGGCCAATTCTTTTTTCGACCTTAGCAATAAGCGAGTTCCAGTCTGAGGATTTGAGAGAGTCGAATTTGATGAGGTATCCAAGATACTTGAAGCCTTCGGTGAGGTGCACAAAATTATGAGGAAGGAGTGATTTAAGAAAAGCAAGCTCATGGTCCTGAAGGTTTGCATAATGAAAAGTAGATTTGTGCCAGTTGATCTAGAGTCCTAAGGAATTGCATAAGGTCTTCAACAGATCGATGATCTCAGTCCATTCTTCTATGGATCCATTTGTCATGATGAGCACATCATCAATGAACAAAAGGTGTAAGAATTTAATAAATATGGAGACTTTAATCCCAATTATCTTCCCTTCAGATTGGGTTTTTTTAAGAAGCAGAGAAATACCTTCCGTGGCCAAAATAAAAAGAAGGGGAGAGAGTGGGTAGCCCTGCCTCAAACCTCTGCCGCTGTGGAAAAAATAAGTGGGTTCACCATTCACTAAAACTGAAAAGTTTGCAGTTGTTACTCAACACATGATCCATTTGATGGAGTCAAGACTGAAACCTGGTTTGATGAGTATTAGTCTAAGAAAATCCCAATCTAAACAATCAAATGCTTTTTTTAGGTCTAGCTTAAGAATGAGGGCCTTTGATTTTTTCGTATTGATGTTGTGTAGACACTCATGGGTTATGCCTATGGTGTCTAAGATATGTCTTCCTTTTAAAAATATGAGTTGTTCGCCAGAGAGAGCTCGCGAGAGGATGGGCTTAATCCAGTTGGCAATAATTTTGGTTATCAATTTGTAACAAATATTGCATAAAGAAATCGACCTGTAGTCCCCAAAGGTGGAGGGGTTTTTTTCTTTAGGGATGAGAGTTAATAACGTCGAGTTGAGGGAACCTGTGATTTTTCCGCAGAGTCTGGAGTCTTCAACAAGATCGAGGAGGTCGGATCCAACCAAATAAAAAATTTGTATGAAGAATTCAACAGTCCAGCCATCTGGGCCTGGACTTTTGTCTTTGTTGAAAGATAAAAGGGCCATATGGACCTCTTGTAGTGTGCATGGGCAGTTCAATGATTTTGAGTCATCTGTTGTAACAAAATGAGGAAAGATGTTTGCAACTGAAATAGATTCCTGAAGGTGGGTATGCGTAGGAGCTGCATATAAATATTTATAATGTGTAGTGGTCACCATTGTGAGTGATGGTTTACCTCTATGGGTGGTTCCCGAGTCATCTTAGATATCCCAGATGTGATTCTTGTTTTGTCTGGAGCTAGCGTACTGGTGAAATTTTTTCGTGTTGAGGACTCCTCCTTTGATCCAAGTTGCTTTGTTGTGCTAATGCCATCGATCCTGTTCCGCTAGAAGAAGTTTATTTCCATCCAATTTCAATTGTTGCAAAAGGAGGGTACTGTAACGCATTCTTCCAAAATGTGAATCCTCCAGGAGAAGGTTTTGAATGTTGAGTTCTAAATCCATCATCCTCGCTTGATTTTGTAATTTGTGATAGTGGTCCCACAGTTTTATGTGACCTTTAAGATTTTTTAGTTTATGAACCAGGCGGAATTGGGGATCTGGATCAGAGCTATAGCAGGGGGCTGTCCAAACTTCCTTAACAATTTTAATGAAGGATAAATCTTGGAGCCAGCAAGAATCTAATTTGAATGGGCGAGATGATGGAGAGTGTATGGTTTCTAATTGGAGAATGACTGGAGTGTGGTCTGAGAGATATGGGTATTCCATCCAGGAGTGGATACGATCATCCCGAGTAGCTAGAGATTTGGATAAAAGTGTCATGTCCAGTATTTTTTTGTTAGCTGCAGTGCCTACATGGCCATTATGCCAGGTCGGGAAAATGGTAGTTGATGAAATATATACCAGAGCATGTGCTTGGAAGAGGTTATTGAAGTAGGAACCCATTGCATCCATGGAAGTTGTTGATCCCCAGACTTCACCTGCATTAGTAGTGAGATTCAAATCTCCAACAATGGTGATGTTGGAAAGGTCGAGGAGCCCTAGGTTAGCCACCTTATCCCAAAAAAATATGTGCTCAGAGCAAGGTGCATAGATGTTGAGGAGGGATATAGAAGTGTTGTCCAGAGACATGTACCAGTGAGAAAAATACCACCATTGCAGAGATGAGGGGTTAGGTAAAAATGAAAGGGATCCCAAGAGACAGCGATGCCACTAGAGGTGCCAATGGAATCTACAGAGCTGGTCAGCCAAGTCGGGTGGAAATGATTCAAAAAGGATTTGGATTTTAGGCCATTCACCATGGTTTTCTGTAGGAAGATGATGTTTGGCGAATTTTTAGATATAAGTCTTCTGAACGAGGCAATTTTCACGGACCCCCCAACCCCTCTTATGTTGAGTGAGAGAAGGATCATGGTTTAGATTTGGCAAGGGATTTTATGCCTCTAAGTGCCCCATTGTCTGAGTGTGAAGAAAAACCATCTTTTCTACATGCACTTCGGGTTTTGATCGGTGAGTGAACTAGGCCTCGTCCCTTTGACCAGGTAAATTTGTTATCCAAACTCAGATTTAGTGCCTCAGGGTAGTCCCGTGTCTTACCCAAGGCTAGGGGCCTAAAGGTGTTATTTACTCTGTAGATTGGGAGGGGGGTAGGGGAAAGAATCTCCCTGTAGGATGGGAGGAGAGTGTGGATGACAATTCCTGGGGAGCTGGTTCCAATTTCCAAGTTGCAATAATGGAGTTTGCAGGGTTCTTCCAGAGGGGAAAATATAAGTGGAGCCGGGTTTGTGGCTGCAGTAGTTAATGTGGGGGGTGGGGGGGAGATGAGGAAGGGTCGGGCATAGCCAAGTGAGTTTGGACTATCTTGGGCTAGGGGAGGCTCGATATCGGGGGATGCTCGGAGGAGCTCGGTAGGTGGGATATGTAGTAGTTGTTATGGTTCTTGTTGGATGAGGGGGGATGGAGAGGAGTGGGAGGTAAGTGGAGGGGAGGTAGGCGCTAGGGGCGGGGGAGAGGTGTTCTGGGGAGGAGGAGAAACGACATGGGAGAGGGAGGGTTGGGTATCTAGTAGTTCCTTTTCCCATCTAGTCAGAGTTGAAAAGAGAGTGGGACAGATAAGTTTTAGTTTACCTATGATGGAGTCCAAAACTTTTGAATCTTCAGCTTCTAAAGGATCATGATAGCTGGTATGAGTGTTCAGTTTTGGAGAGCCAGAGCGGGTGGAGAGTTCCAACATAGTGTCTTCATATGGTTCTTCTTCCATATAACATGTGCAGTGTTTCCTAATATGTCCAGTTCATCTACAGAGTGTACATCTGAAGGGAATGCTGAGGTAGTCTAGTTTTTGGCGAGTGTGGTGCCCTCACCATTCGATGTCAATGGATTCTAGCAGCCCCTCATGGATGTCAAGTTCCACCAATACCTTAGCTACCTTTTTGACTAGGGAAGTGATAGCCTCTTTGTCTATGCTGATAAAACATCCTAGTGTGTTTCCAATGGCCTCTAGAGATTTAGCATTCCATAGGTGTAGTGGCAAGCCAAGGAGCAGAATCCAGAAGTGTCGAAGTCAAAAGTAGTCTTGTGTGGGCTCAAAATTGACCCTCCAGCGTTTCAACGTGAGACTAGTTCTTCTATCACCCATAGTCGCTCTAGGATGTGAGTGGCATTCTCTGCAGAGTGAAAATGGAAGATATACCGGCCTCTCAGGAGATAAGAGATCTCCGGGGTATATCCCAGAAGGGGGGACTAGGTTGTTCTCACCCAGTCTGCAATATCAGATATGCATAGATGCCTATATGATATGCGGCCTACAAGTGTGCAGAGGGCCAAAGAAATTGAGTCTTCCAGGCCTATGTCATCCCCGAGTACCATTTTCTTCTTTGATTTTTTGGAGTGCAACGGCCTGGGAGTCGGGTGTCTATCGCCGGATAAGTGGAGTCTGGCCTCTGGTCGGGGTCCTGAGAAAGGTCCACGATGTTCAGTGGGAGGACGAGTGGGGTGTGAGGAGGTGGTAAGATGAGGAGGAGAGGGCGTAATGTGAGGGACATGCATATGGGGAAGCGACCGATAGGGTGGGATAGGAGTAGGGTTAGGAGTATCCATTGTTTGTGTAGTCTGGGGAGTGGGAGCAGGTGGGGTAGGGGTAGGGAGTGTCTGAGTGAGATGACAAGGAGGAGTGGGAGGGAGTGTAGAGTGCAGAGGCTGGTGGATATGGTGTGAGGATATTGCATCAACATTGTTAAATAAACCTGCATGCCTCCAAAGAGCCTCGTCAGTTGCGCTCATGAGCGTATTGACTTCAACTTCCATTGCGTGGATAATGAGGGGGAAACCAGAGAAGTAAAAAAATAATTGGCTGAAAGCAGGTAGAAGATGGTTGGTAAGGGGACAATGATAGGATGGTTGTGCATAAGCGACAAGAGGTTGTTGAGGGAGGGGAAAAGTCTACAGTGAGGGTAGGACCCGAACCAACAATGGCGGGTGTGTGAACAGGTCCGCCATTGTTGCAGTTTCCTCCTCAAATTACTTTAACTCCTATGAAAAATTCTTATTTTTAATGGTATTAGTTAATATGGAACATGGTAAATGTAAATAAATTTTAATTGAGATTCTATTTTTTAATGGTATTACTTAATATATAACATGATAAACAACATAATTTTTCCTCCGCAAATAACTTTAACTCTCATGAATTTTAATGGTATTACTTAATATGGAACATGGTAAACAATGCAGTTTCCTGAGTAAATAACTTTTAACTCATACTCTTATTTTAATGGTATTACTTAATATGTAAAATGGTAAACAATGTAGTTCCCCTCCGTAAATAACTTTTAACTATGATTCTTATTAACTCACTTTCCTAGTATAGTAATATGAACACGCTCCAAATTTTTCCCAATGTTTCTTCTATTCCTAGTGACAAAAATTCAAACATTGGCATAACTCAAGCTTTCAAAAATGGAGGAAATGTAGCTTCACAAACAAGTGCATCTAACTCTGGGATTTTTGGATCCAGAAACCGCAAAGAGGATTGGCCATGGGCAATGATTCGATTCCATAAAGTGCCACAACTCCACAATTCAAATAGTTATCATTTCCATCAATAACAAAATATTGTTATGCATTTATAACATTGTAAACTATTATACTAAGTGTTGTTGTGCGGGGGATACATTTGTGTGGAGGTGTGGAAGCTATGCCTGTACACATAACAAGACATGTATAGCTTCCACACCTCCGCACAGGTGTATCCCCCGCACAACAACACTTAGTTTGAAAAACATTCTCGGCTATGAAATATGCCTCGAGCTTGTTCCTCGGTATTGCTCATTACTTGCTTCACCTTTTATCTCTCTCATTCAAGTTTAACAATATCTTTTAATATCATAATATTTTTATTTAATTTATATGTTTTATTCTTCTACTCATTTTACATAATTATTGTGGGTAAATAGTTTTATTTATTTTAGACATTTTATTCTTCTACTCATTTTACACGATCACTAGGGTTGTATTAATTGTAACATATAGTGTTGTTGTGCGGTGGATACACCTATGCAGAGGTGTGGAACCTATGTTTGTATTCATAAAAACACAGGTATAACTTCTGCACCTTTGCACAAGTGTATCCCTAGCACAACAACACTTAGTCTAAAAAACATTCACGGCTATGAAATATACCTTGAGCTCATTCCTCAATATTTCTCATTCCTTGCCTTGCTTTTTATCTCTCTCGTTGAATTTTAATGAGACATTTTAATATCATAATATTTTTATTTACTTTATATATTTTATTCTTCTACTCATTTTACACAATCACTATGGGTAATTTTTTTTTATTGTTTACTCTTCTACTAATTTTACACGATCATTAGGGTTGTGTTAATTGTAATGTATCAACTCTTCCAATCCCTGTGCATTTCATAATATATTTTTTCTTTGTTTATATTTATTTCAATATTAGTCATATTATTTTATTTTAATGGGGGATAAAACTGTGCGGAGGTGTGGAAGCTATACCTGTATGCATAACAACACATGCATAGCTTCCACATCTTTGCACAAGTGTATCCCCCACACAACAACAAAACTTAGTCTAATAGTTATCAAAGCAGATTAACTATGGGAAAAACATTCTCAGCTATGAAAGATACCTAGAGCTCGTTCCTTGCCTCGCCTTTTAGCTCTCTCTTTCAAGTTTAATGAGATTTTGTTTATATTTGTTTCAATATTAGTCATATTATTTTATTTTAATAGTTTTGTTGTGGCCAAAATGTAGACCATGTTCCAATTTGAAGAGTGTTCTTGGTGACTGGAAAATTTTGCTCAAACCCATAAGTAATAGACAACATATATGATTTAACATTTTTACATGCAAGCATATTCTCAAATATGGCAAGCTTTAATATATGCACAATATTAAATAGGGACATGGCAAGATTTAATATTTACAGTTTATGACTTAACATTTTTATATGCAAGCATATTCTGAAATATGACAAGCTTTAATATACGCACAATATTAAATATGGAGATGACAAGCTTTAATAACCGTGCAGACTATATAACGGAGGATACAATTGTGCAGAGGTGTGGAAGCTATACATGTATGCATAACAACATAGGTATAGCTTCCACACCTCCGCATAGGTTTATCCTCTGCATAACAACACTTATTCTAATAGTTATCAAGTGGTAGAAGTAGATTAACTATGGAAAAAACATTCTTGGCTATGAAATATACCTGGAGCTCGTTCTTCGATATCGCTCGTTCATTGCCTCACTTTTTAGCTCTCTCGTTCAAGTTTAAAACGAGATCTTATTTATATTTATTTCAATATTAGTCATATTATTTTATTTTAATGGTTTTGTTGTGGCCCAAATGTAGACCATATTCCAATTTGAAGGGTATTGCCAATGACTCACAAATTTTTCTCAAACACATAAATAATAGACAACATATATGACTTAGCATTTTTATAAGCAAGCATATTCTCAAATATGACAAGCTTTAATATATGCACAATATTAAATATAGACATGACAAGCTTTAATATTTATAGTTTATAACTTAACATTTTTATATACAAGCATATTCTCGAATATGACAAGTGCACAATATTAAAAATGAAGATGGCAAACTTTACTATCTATGCTATATGTATTTAATTGTATTAAATTTCATTGTTTAACATATATTTCCCCATTAATCAAATAATTTTATATTTAAATAGCAAAAATAACAAATATTTTAAAATATATTAAATATAATGTTACTCTTGTTCACAAATAATTTTATATTTCACTAAAAAAAAATATCAAACATTTTAAAATATATTAAAATATAACACTTTACCATGTGTATGATCCGTTCCTTAGAATACAATAAAGCTTTTCACAAGTAATTTTATATTTAAATAAAAAAAAATAACAAATATATTAAAATATAACACTTTACCATGTGTATGATCCGTTCCTAGCTTTTCAATGCACTTTCTTTTTTATATCATACTGGTTTTCCAAGAAACTCGCTAGATTTGAAGATGAAAACACATAAAGTGCCCATATGTCACATAGTGGAATCATAAAGAAAATGAAACATGGCCTACAATCTGATTTTTTTCTAAAACAATAGAAGAGGTTGAAATAAAATAAAATACTTAGAAGACGCAGGGAGGGTGTTAGGTATATAAAAAGCTAAAATCATTGTTGGTGTGTATGCTTTTAAAGGGCTCCTTTCATAAGGATAATTATATATTTAATAAATTGTAGTGTTTTATTTATTAAAGTGTGTAGTGTTTTATTAGTCCTTGTCGAAGGCAAGAAGAGACTCTAATGTTCGATATGGTTTTGATCATCAATTAATTTGTGGTTGAATTTTAATATATTTGGTATATCCATAACTTTGTATTATGTGTTGTAATTTTTCATATTAGATATTTTAATAAAAATTATTTATCTACGATCCTATTCGCTTTAACAATGAAAGTTTTATTGGAGGCTTCACTCCTCCCAATGTAAAAATACATTCCCAATTCTCACTTTTAACTTATGCTTTTAATTTATGATTTGGATGCAATTTATTTGTTCTGAGTTTTAACCTAAGTTCTAAGTTTTCAACGCACCCAACAAATACAAATACGACGCAACATGTCTGACAAATACAAATACGACAAATACAAATACAAAATGTCTGACAAATACAAATACAAATATCTGCACAAATCTGTTCATATCAATCATTCACTTAAGCCATTCATCCACAACACAATCCATGATTGCTTCTATCCCCATAAGCTACCAATAGGGGGCATAGGTTGATTCCATATGGTAGAATTTCTCTCAAGCTAGCGTGTATACGGAAGCAATGGTGTAGGAGTAGGATCACATACCTCTTGATTGGATGAAAACCCACCTTTATATTAATTGAATATGACTCTAGGGGCAAACTGGTCACATTCTATTTCAGTCATAGTGTGGGAACACAAATTGTGAGCTTATAGAAGATGGAGACAGGGTCAAATTGGAGCTAGAAAATGAGTTCCCCTGACACTCTGACAAAGCCGATCCACGATACTACAAATCCTGAAAATCCCAAGATGGCCTAAAACCACACCTAATCGAAGCGCCACCCCCGAAGGGAATAAATGTAAAGGAAGGCAATGGTTACCGGTGCTCCCAACTGGCTGGGAACGGACTGACCAGTCTGGGGTTGATATATGCCCGAAAACATGAAGGCAGGCGCAAGCGCAAGAAGATTGAAGGAAGAGGACATGAAGGGGGGTTTTCTGGGGCTAAAATTGACAATTTGACGAAAAGCAGGGATGGAAAATTATCTAAAATCTAGGTGGAAATGGAAGAATTCTTTCAGAGTGTTGCAGTTGAGGATGTCATGGTCAGGACTACTTAAATTACTAGAATCTGTTCTTATCAATTTGAATGATTGAAATTATAGGATACGTCCATGCACTGAAGCACTTGCATGGTTATCCATCTGGCTTGGCATGGTTTCCATGAAATTATCCATCTGGCTTGGAAATTGCATGGTTAACATTTGTGCCATGCTAATTATCCATGTGGCTTGGTATCATCTTTCAAATATATATCTCACCTTCATGCATTGGTTGAAAGTGAGACCCATGCCTCAAAATATCAAATGCTTATATCTTTACCAAATGTAATATGCATGGCGTCTTGGTTAAGAGTTGTTCGATGGGAGAGCCGTTCCTATCTATTCTAACTTCTAAGTGACGGGGTCCATTCCCATTGGCATCAAAGGTCCAGCCAACACATGGTTTGGAACTCATATTCCTTCGAGATCAATTCTTTCTGAACTGGTTTTGCTGCCTGAAATCGCGACTAGGGCTCACGGCGTCGTTTGATACATCCCAAGTATGTTGAAATGGGATTCCTTGTAGCAATTAAGTTCAAACAAGATTTTCCATGGGAAAAATAGTATGAAACATAGGTTTTACAGAGAAAATTTGTGCAAGATGTGTGTGCACGGGTTTTACGAACCTGTGCAGACCCACGAAGCTATAGTTCAAAATTTTTGATCCACATTGTTCTGTATTTCTGCCTATGCCTACACCCAGATGTACCTAGGTCCTGAACACACCAGATCTCATGCTGCATAACTTTTTGAAAATATGAAATTTTGGTTGAAATAAGCTTGTGATATTGGGTCATGTTGCCAGTGCAAGGGAATCTCATTGTTGTATGTTTTTGAATGAAAGAAATGCATTTGAATATCAGAAAGAGGAAAACAACGAATGAATGCATCAGGTGTAGGCAATGGAAAAGAACTTGCTTTCCATGGCAAGAGAAGTGGAAAAGCTACGTGCTCAGTTGGCAACTGCTGAAAAGATAGTTCATGGTAACCATTCCCTTTGGATATGATATGCTCATCAAGATCATAATATTGAATGATATTGTAGTTTGCATAACTGCATTACTGTTTATTTTTTGCATTTCTAGATTGAAGCAGTTTCATGGTCATACTTTCTTTTTCCCTCCACCCGAGAACTTAGGCCTTTAGTTATAACTTATGTGTTGTGGATTTGTTTAAACTTTATTGTTTGAGCTCACGTGGGGCTTATGTTGCTGATTTTAATGATCCTGATGCTCCCTTCCATTATGCTGGACCAAATATGTATGAAGATGGCTATGGAAATTCTCAGGTATGCCTTTGGGTTTGTTGAATGCTGTCTATCTTTGTTTTAATGTTTGGTCTGTGTTGTTGTTTGGTATCATTTTAAATGCTATTTTGAATTCAGATGCCTATTAATGTTGGGGGTGTTTCTACTTATGATGTTGGTCCTGTTGCTGGCTGGGCTGGATATGATGTACCTCGGGGTCGTGGTTCACAGGTGATACTTTATTTCATAAATCTTCCAGTTTTTTGTTTTTTCCTGTGTTTTCATTTGTTATTATTTTAAAATGCTTATAAGTGTTATTTTGAATTCAGAATCATGTTACATCTGAAAATGCTACGACATATGGTGTTGAGCTTGTTGCTTCCCATGGTGGATATGATGCACCTCGAGGTGGTGGTTCACAGGTGTGTTCCCTTATTTTGAAAATCTTGTTTTACATTTTTTGGCTGTATTTTGAGTATTTTTACTTCAGTTTTAATTGATTCCTTATGAAATTCAGATGCCAGTTGCCCCTGTGAATGGAAATCCTTATGGAGTTGGACCCACCCCTGCCCGAGGAGGTTATGATGCCTAGAAGTGGTACCACTCATGCTCGAAGATGAGCTAGGTTGGGGTTTTGTTAATCTGGTAGTCTTTTTTCCTTTGAATCAGGAATATGATTTGAAATCAAGAAGTATTAAATAGGAGGGTATTAAGATTCAAATTCTTGAAAAATAAAGGTATGAGAAAAGGCAGATACAAATACGATAGGAAACTTCTGAACGCTTTTGATAGTGGCGAATTCTTCGATGACTGGAAAATTAGACCTATTTTGGTGTTTTTTGTGGGGGCGTTTAAGGCACTAGCTCATATCCAAAATTTTTCCTTGGGATATCGACCCTTCCTGGGTGGATTTCACCCCTTTCAAATACAGAATTCCACTCACTTCCAACTACGAACATTGAGGAAGGGCATATGAATAAGAAAGGAAAGCATAGTTCAAGAATTGCAGTTTTAACAATCTTGTCTACAAGGTTCTTTTGTCCAATTTGCTAAGAAACTAAGATCTAAAGTCAAATAAAATTAGTGTTTGACATGAGTTTTCCAAAATGCCCAAGAATTGCAGTTTTAACAATCTTGTCTACATTCGTATCATTTTCCTCAAATTTTATGTTTTTTAGTTTCATTATGAAGAGATCTAGATATTGCCTCCTCCCTTGTAAGATATTGTACTTCAGGGAGATGACTTCTGCGCTTCCTTATTGCACATTTTGGCATGCTGTACTTTCTAGTCCTATTGACCTATTTTGGTCATTAGTGGAATAAAGATATCCTTGTAGAATTCATCATACATATGTATTATCATAGTTGTAAAACTCCTGCAACTTAGAATAAAAATATCATACAAATATCACTTTGAAGGCAGTAGTATTTTCTATTTTCAAAATTTCCTTGGCAGGGAATACGCTGTTATGCAACACTTGTTTATTAAAGTGATGGATACATTTAACCAGAGATCTCATTATTGTCCAAAATATTTGATAATATAACTAAAAATGTATTTTATATGATAATGAATATAATTTATTTGTTAAATATTTAGCTTTGGTTTAGTAGGTAATTTTATCTATTTACTATATAAAAATAGAAAAATATTTAGACTAATTTTAAAATGAGCTTGATGACTAGAAAATGTTTATAATTATAAATATATATTTTTTTATAAACTTCTTATTGACAAGGCTATGTTTACAATGTTTGGCACATTTGATAAATTGAGTCAAAGTTTTCCTTTCTTCAAGGCACTTTTCTTCTCTTCCTTGATAATTCCCTCTACCGTTATTCCTTAATCAATTATCCAATGACCAATCAATCTTCCAATCTTTCAATTAACTAACCCAACTCTAGTCACATTCTATCTTCTGTATAGGCCATCACTAAGAGTCAATGATTATACAGTTCACATGCATGTCAATTATTCAAACGATCTAATTCTTTCATTTTGTCTTACATAACACAATGCTTTAACTTCTTAGTCGTCGTCAACAACTACCTAGTTGGCGAGCATCTTGTTGCAATTGCCACATTGACAACTATATTACTGACACATGTCTCCCACTATCACTTTTTTTTTGCAAATAATGCTTCCTTCCATTCGTTGAATTGACTAACTACTCATCCTATGACTCATGTTGACAACATGCACACACTAATCAACTACATTCCTATGATTCATGTTGACAACATGCACATACTAATCAACTACATTGTAATTGAAAACAAACTAGTCAATCCTCTTCTTTGGTAAAATACCCTTTGTTACTTTGCCTACTCGATCTTTCTCAGTGGACTCTACCTATTCAATTCTTATCTCGATCTATCTTTCGAATAAAAAATCAATGTGGTATTTTGATATTTATCCATTTACTCTTAGTATTTGTTTCTCACTTTTTGTCAACTTCATGTTATAAGAATTGGTTTATTAAGGTTATGGTTCAATGATACAAACGATGACATGTTAAAACTCTCCTAGAGAAATGAATAAATGGTTCGAGGCTATGTATAAAACATGAATTAATTTTATGGAGTAATACACTTTATAGCAAAATTTTATCAAACACAAATGCTTTTAATCTTTAATT
>ML788534.1:184803-265203 GCA_009831015.1 Picea engelmannii | reverse complement strand
TATATAAACAATGGATCTATCTATGATAAAGACAAACTAATGAAATACATGGAGTAGAGAGACTCAATGCTCTCAAAAGGGATAATACCTCCCTTTCCCTAGTTGTGATGGAACCTCCCTTGAGGTTGTAGGATTGAAACTTTCGAGCTATGAGCGTAAGAATGCTAATGAATATGCCCTAGGATGAAACAATCAGACTTGCAAGATTAGATCCAAGCTAGCCAAAGGAGTCTCTGTAGAGGTGTTGGGATGACAAGTGCAAGTAATCCTAGGGGCTTGAGAGAGGTGCAAGGAGTCAAACCATTAATCTAAGTGTGTACCTACAAATTAGGGTTTTCAAAGATTCATTGTACACCAAGGATTTGGTATAACGGTACCATAATCACATCTACAATTGAAGTAGATTTGTCACGTTTGTAACATTAATAAAATAAATTGAAAAAAATTAATTCCATACAAATTAAAAATAAGAGATAGCAGACCATGAAAATAAGAAACTAAAAAAAACCATAATAATTATGAAACACTATAATAAAATAAACCAACGTAGATTCATCTCAAACTCAAATATTTTAAACAACAAAAAGAATTAGGTCTTTGTTTATTTTGATCTCTCTCGATGCTTATTAAATCTGGGGTTAAGATGGATCTATGTTAGTTTATACATATAGATACACTTCATCATAAATCCATCTTATTTTCGATATTGAGAGATTTGCATCTCAATCTTTGTTTAAGGCTTCTAAATATTTAATAAATCTTAAATTAAAATGGATTTCAATTTTTATAAAAAATATTTTTTTTTTTACAAATATTTATCTTATATTTAATATGTTAAAGTGATATTTATACTATATTAATATAAAGTTTATAACAAAGTTTATGAAGGTTAAAGTGAGTGCTTGTGTGTATGGTTAAAGTGAGTGCTTCTCTGCTTTTAAAGGCCCCTTTTACATGGATAATTAGATAGCCTTTATAATGGAGTGTTTTACTTTATAGAAGCCATGGATGCATTGTCATTGTGCCTACAAGCCCCACTATCATCAAAAGTGTTTGATAGTGATACCTAAAAGTATATTATTTTATGATAATTAATACAATTTACTTGGTTAGAGATTTATCTCTATTTTAGTGGGTACGTTAGAATTGTTTAAAAATATTGAGAGATTTGCATCTCAATGTTTGTTTGAGGCTTCTAAATATTTAATAAATTTTAAATTAAAATAGATTTTAATTTTTATAAAAAATAAAAATCTTTTTACAAATATTTATCTTATATTCAATATGTTAAAGTGATATTTATACTATATTAATATAAAGTTTATAAGAAAGTTTATGGAGGTTAAAGTGAGTGCTTATGTGTATGGTTAAAGTGAGTGCTTCTCTGCTCTTAAGGGCCCCTTTTACATGGATAATTAGATAGCCTTTATAATGGAGTGTTTTACTTTATAGAAGCCATGGATGCATTGTCATTGTGCCTACAAGCCCCACTATCATCAAAAGTGTTTGATAGTGATACCTAAAAGTATATTACTATATGATAATTAATACAATTTATTTGGTTAGAGATTTATCTCTATTTTAGTGGGTACTTTAAAATTGTTTAAAAATATTTAAACTCTGGATTTTGTTAATGATAGTATTGCATGGGTGAGTATTATTATATTTTTAAATTAAATGAAAATAAATAAAGTTTTGGATAAATTTTAAAACTCAATGTTCAATTAATTGAGAATTTCTTTTTAATCATTTAAGTTAATAAAGTTTTAAAGAAAAAAAAATATCTAAAATTAAGAGTTTGGGTTTTGGACTTTAGAAAGCAAGTTAATAACCAAAGATTTATAGGTATTTGGTAAGAGTGGAAGTCTTCCCCTTATGAACCATCAATAAATCATTTCAAGTGATATAGTTTTCCTTAAATAATAATGATGAATTAATCCACATTCGCGGATAACATCCAATAACAATTATCCTCACTTTCCACATACATTAAATTGAATTTGATAATAACCCTTTATTAAATTTATAACTACCATGGACTTAAAGGATTTTTGTTTGTTAACTTATCAAAGAAAAACTAGGAAGTGAAGAACCTTTATATAGAAACCTCGGTGGGAACTAAATGACGTTTTTTAAAACCTCCTTATGCCCATCTATTACTTATTGAGCTTCAATTTCATCTTCCAATGCTTTAAAAAAGCGTGAGAATATGAGCACTTTTTGTGACCTCTCCTAATATGTGGGAACATAAGCTCATTAAATGATTATTTTCTATCACTCCAAAAAACATGTATGTGCTCACTTTATCTCCAACATCAACTCAATCAAGATGGTTTCAATTTGGGGTTTTTGTGTCTTTGAAAACTTTAATAATCTAAGTTTTCTTTCATGTGCTTTATCCTTGTTTTTGTCACTTTCTTTGTTTTATAAATTGAATTTAACCTAGGTTGACCTTAACCAACCATTCACTTTAACGCAAGGGAGCTTTTTGTGGCTAAGGGCATTATTATGGCTTTTATGTAATTATGGTGGCCATAAGCATTTTTCTTATTTTCTGTATGGCATAGTAAAATGATATAAGTGTAATTTATTATGTAATAAATTATGGCATAATAAAATGAAATAAGTGTGATTTATTAAGTAAGAGAATATGGTACAATGAAATGAAATAAGTATGATTTATCAAGTAAGATATTATGGTACAATGAAATGAAATAAGTATGATTTATCAAGTAAGATATTATGGTACAATGAAATGAAATGAAATAAGTATGATTTATCAAGTAACAACATATTGGTAAGAGGGATAAGATTGTTATGGTAAAAAGTAAGAAGAATGATGCATATCATCTCAAGCGTAAATTGGCATGTCAAGGGATTCTAAGATGTTTTCATTGGAATGAAAGACTATGAAACAAGAACCAACACTACTAGAGGAGGTGGTGGAAGATGGGGTAGTGAACCTGGTATCGACACCATGGGAATGAGAGGTATGGTTCATATATGCGACATCTACTAAGGTAGAATGAAGACTAGTGGATGAAGGCTCCACCGATGTTAAGACCGAATCGACATGAGACATATAAGGGATGCTTTGATGTACATCGACAAAGAATTTAGAATTTTCTAATATTTTTTATCCCATGGAAGTTGAAAGGTACTATATTTGCATGGAATTCTCATCAATTTTCATATCAGAGGGGCCAATTTCAAGAATTTGTTTAATATTGGCCTGAAAAAACCTTTCTCGCCTTAGGGTGAGGTCCTCTACTATTGGGGTTTGGTGTTCCTTGGAAAAGGAATCCAACTGACAAACAACCTCGAGGACATCAAGGAATTGGGGTAGTTTTGGATAATGATGACAATAACAACCATAGGTATTGCACAAAGCACAAGGGCGATTCATACACAATGACTTAATACACTTGGATGATGATTTAGGAAGGGTAAGTTGCACAATAGGTGTGGAAATAATTGCTTCTAAATCATTGGCGTTAAGAATTTCTTTGAGTTTGGGGAGCCTAGGATAGTTATAGGTAGCGTGGCCAGAGAGATCACATAAAGAGCATGGTGGTATGACTCTAGGTGCAAGGTTAAGGGTGGACATGGCTTTTCTAGGGTTATCTATGCCCCCTTTTTTCTTGTCTTTGCCTCCTATTAGTCGAATTATATGGTAATAATTCCAATACATTTAATCATCAATCTGGGTTTGTAAACTTACGAAGTTCCAGGAACAATATATGTAGAGATGATCTCAAAATGTATAACACACCCTTTTCTAATGAACTATGAAGCAAAACTAACATAACTGGTTGCTCATCTAATAATGAATGTTCTAAGGTAGAATTGCAGGTTGAATATAGATACTAATATTCAACAGTACTCTGTTGGATTCACTCTATGAGTTAGCTTGACAACCTTTAATTGAAGCTATAAACAATAGAATTAAGAAACCAATATATGCATGCAATATGTCTATCATGAGTAGTTGCCAAACCAATGAAGAATCGGTGACCACCAATTGCATCAAACTACAACTCCGACAAGTGTTTAGAGAATCACCATTCAAACTGACAGACAATGAAGCATGAAATTATTATTCCAACAAGCATTAGTTTGACCCACACAATAAAAATAAAACTGCAAAAATTGAATAAACTCACACAACAAAAATAAACTATTGGAAAACATATACCAGAGGGAGGGGCCCTGTCTCCCTTGGCATACACTGCCAAGAAAGACTACAGTGGGAGCTATTGATATGAAACAAGTTCTTTATTCCATAATTCTCCTCCCAATTACATTGATCCTTCTTACATTTATACATATGGCTTACATTTCAAAGAAGGAAAATTGTTACAGCAAAATGAGACTAGATCCCAAATGCATGGATCTACAACCAATACAAAACTTGATTAAGGAAATGGAGGTTAACTAATGGATGTTGGATCTATATGGATAACATAGAAGCACAACATATTCTTTGACAAAACTATATTCCCAAATTCGTCCACAAGAGGCATAACCACCCAAATATTGAGGCACTACAAGAATTCAGACCGTTATAGGATTTCTTGGGAAATCCATCTTAAATATTCACCCATATCTTCCAAACCATTTCTGAGACTCAACATCCAATTCTGATACTCAACATCTCCCCCACACTTAATTCATTGCATGTCCTCATGCAACAAAGCTTGTGAATGAATGTTGCATACTTGGAATGTCTAGTCCATTAGTCTGCACTCTTGACTAGGTCAGAGGGCCTTGAAATTTCCTTGTTCTAATATCATTTATACAATCTCAGGGTGAAATAATTTCAATGCAAAAGTTTTGTTTTCCATTGAGTCTTTTCTTAATGTTTAGACAATGTCAATGGAAAGGAAAAATGAGGAAAGGAATAAAACAAAAAAAGGAATTGGGTGTTCTCAGGTAGTGATTCAAATTGTGTAAGGCATGTGAAATCAAACTTAGTGAATATTACATCAAATTATGAGATGCATAAGAAGTATAGAGACTAAATTTTTTATGGGAGAGCTTCAACAATTAATGATATAAATCCCCAAGTTAGAGGTGTATTTAGAAATATAAATTGTAAGTACTTAATTACCTTTCCATTTACCTTTGTTCCAGATTGGTTTCTTTGGATGTAATGAAGATGGCTTAATCTAGCTGCATAATGAAGAGAAATATGTTGGACACCAACTGAAAGAGCTCATGATGTAAGGTTGGAAATTTCCTGCAGTTGGCAACCATATTTCTAGTAAGCCTAGCACAAATACTCTACCTAGAAACTGAGACAAAATGAGATGAAGGAGACAATAAGAATAAATTTTCTGCAATAGTGAATTATCAATTTATGTACTTCCTCCATATATAGAACCATGCTTATCAATGCCAACATTCATGTCATCTTATTCTTGTACTTGAAAGTAACAAAGCATAAAAATATTTACAACATATGTGTGAGGGAGTAGAACACAATTATGATCTACATGGATCTTGCTATGTCATATTAACAAATCAAAGTCACTGTGAGGTTTGGAGTAGAGTGCAGATCACTTGATGAATGTGGTGATAGGAACTATATAGTTGTGTGAATCACAAGGCCAATAATCAGTGATGTGATTGGATTTCTTTTATTCCCGCTTAGAGTGTTTCGGTGCCATTTGAATTGCAAGAAATAAACTAATCTCTCAAATAGATAAATTGCTCCAACCACCGTTCCTTGGAGTTTTGCTTGTCTTAGAAACAAATGGTTGTTCTTTGATGACTTGATAAGAGTGTGGATATGATCCTTTAAAGAATATCTATGCTCCATACATGGGTTGCTGGGTCAGTTTGAGGGATGGGTTACCATGTTGATTCCATTCCTGAAAAAACCCACGTTTTAAATTTTCTTCCAATTGCCCACGACCATCCGAACCATGGAGTGACTATGGGAATTATGAGTGTGCAATGCTACAGTAAATGTTCAACTATAGGAACAAGAATGGGAATAGGAATAGGAATAGGAAGATCTTCTAGAGGACTTATCCTTTTTGGAATAATTTTACCTGCACTGAGTGAAGGATATCTATGCTGCTACCAAAATTGGTGATCTAAGAATGACCCCTTCTTCTTATTATTATTCATTTTTTTATGCACTACCCTACCCTTCTTGAAAAAGGAAAAATTTCCTCAAGTGTAGGAGTACTTCCAATGAATCCATGTGCATAACAAAATATGATATGACTGTTCGGATATGATGAACTAACTGTCCGTATATGATGAACTAACTGAATCCATGTGCGTAAATGGACTGTCCAGATATGATGAACTAACTGATCTATGATTGGATGCCAAGAAGTGTTGAAGAAAGAAGTGGTTCTTTGGCCTGATCATTGTTTGGAACTAGTCTTCAATGTAGTCACTCGTCCTTATGTTTTATTTTTTATTTTATTGACTTGCATGCCCTCCTTTGTCATACCCTGCAAATATTTGAGGACTTGGCTCTTACACAAAGGAAAATTTGCAATGGATTTTGCAATCTCAGGTTCCACTTCCTACTCTCTGTTGGATGTTGTCCATGGTTCTTTGGCCTCCCCTGCATATTTTTAAGGACAATTAAAGAAGGATTCTAGATATGCTTGTTGTAAATCTGGTTCATGGAACTCTGGTTCTTATGTCTCTTTAGATCTATCTCCAAGTGCTACAAAGAATTGAGAAATTTCTTGGAGTAGAAAATTCTTGAGCATTTTGAAGTTCTTCCTGTTGGTCAATAATCCTTGTCTTGTACATGGATTAGTGCATGGGGCTCTTACAGATCAAAAAATTATAAAGCAAATTCAAGGAAAATCATGCATTTCGACTCTCATGTTACTAAGGTCATGTTGTCACCAAGATCCTATTGACACAAGTAGCGAATCAAACTAAAATGTTACCCACTTCAAGACTAACTCCTTAATCACTTCTCCAACAATAGTGCCAAAAATATCAGTCAAATTATATGGTAATAATTCCGATACATTTAATCATCAATCCAAGTTTGTAAACTTATGAAGTTCCAAGAACAATATATGTAGATCTGATCTCGAAGTGTCTAACATACCCTTTTCTAATGAAATACGAAGCAAAAATAACAGAACCGGTTGCTCATCTAATAGTGAATATTCTAAGGTATAATTTCAGGTTGAATATAGATCGTTATATTCAACAATACTCCATTGGATTTACTCTATGAGTTAGATTCACAACCTTCAATTGAAACTATAAACAACGGAATTGAGAAACTAATACATGTAGGCAAGATTTCTATCATGAGAAGTTTCCAAACCAGTGAAGAATTGGTGACCATCAATTGAATCAAAATGCAACTCTCACAAGTTCCTTGTTCATAGAATCACCATTCGAACTAACATACAAGGAAGCATGAAATTCATGTTCCAACAAGCACCAGTTTGACCCACACAACAGAAATAAAACTGCAAAAATTGAATTAACTCACACAATGAAAATAAACTATTGGACAACATATACAAGAGGGAGGGGCTCTTTCTCCCTTGGCATACACTACCAAGAAAGATTACATTGGAGATATCTTTATATGCAATAAGTTATTTATTCTATAATTCTCCTCCCAATTACATTGTTCCTTCTTACATTTATACATATGGATTACATTTCAAAGAAGGAAAATGGTTACATGAAAATGAGACCATATCTCAAATGCATGGATCTAAAACCAACAAAAAACTTGATTAAGGAAATGGATATTAACTAATAGATGTTGGATCTATTTGGATAACATAGAGCACAACAACACAATATTTGACAAAAACATATCCCCAAATTCTTCCACAAGAGGCGTAACCACCCGAATATTGAGGCACTACATGAATTCGGGCCACCGCAGGATTTCTTGGAAAATCCATCTTAAATATCCACCCATATCTCTCAAACTGTTTCTTGTTTTGGAAATCTAAGCGGATTAAACTCAATTTGGGGCATTATGCACAAAACCCATGTATTTGATTTGTCCCATCCATCTTCATTTTTTTGGAAATGCTGTGGAAAACCTGCTTCTAGAAACAAGCCGCTACAGGTATTCCAATAGTACTACATGAATAGGAAGATGCCTATTGTTCTAGTAGTCACATAGATAGAAATTCTAGCAGTAAGCTTGCTGAACTTTTGCAAGTAAGTTAGGAAACCACAAAGTCTATTCTAAATAAACATCAAAACATGGGGAATAAACAAGAAATTAATGATTAATTGTTTTATGAAGCTCAAATGTAGTGAAGGCTTATAAAATGGAAAAATATGGAAATACAAGTGACAAATAGGTGAAGATGAAGGATAAGTCAAATGAAAAGTGAACTAAATGGTCATTGAAAACATATCAATTCTTACATTCAACACCTCCTTTTCCAACTCACTTCCCAACTAGTGTAGTGTTGGGTTGGTCTTGCATAGGTGCCTTAGGAGCTATAGGGGTAGTCATTATCGACTAAACATGTGTCAAGGAAAGATAAGGGATTGGTTTAGAAGGGGAAGGAGGGGAAGGAGGATCCGAGTACCATACAAGCATCCCCAATGTAAGGTTGGGAAAGTTCAACATGGCCATAACATGGGTACTTACAATTCTTAAAAGTGGAAATAAGAAAGGTATATGGCTAAAAGGGTAATTTAGAGGAGGATTCCTTCTCGATGGAAGTGTTGAAGATGTAGGAGCTGAGGCATTGATAGAAGGTTGCAATGATGAACCTATAGGATCATGAGATGATGACACCACATATAAATTGGATGAACTTGGTTGGGTAATTATAGGTGGAGGACCGTAATAGGCATCAAGTGATGTCGAGTCTTTATAGACTTTGGGGGTGATGTCAACAAAAGAGGAAACTAATTGGTTCCCACCCAATGAAGGGATGACATTGTAAGGATTTAGTTGAGTCTTAGGATCCTGATAAGTAACACTATTACATATGGGTGGATTATTCCGTGAACTTTTTCTATGTTTCCATTATTTTCATGTTTTTTTTTTTAAATTGGGCGGGATTTTCATCGCTATTTCCACGAAAGTTCATCTCTATAGTGACGATTATTGCCTACCTCAAAAAGCATCTACTAACACACGTGGATTGCAACGAATAGTTGACTTTTTGCGGGTCAACTCATGCATTTTTGTCGCTATATCGATGATAATCAATCTATATATACTTGACTTTAAGAGACTTTGCGACACATTTGTTATAGTTGCGACACTGTTCGTGGATTTTGTTTGAGTTGCTTAGTTTTTCCATCATCCACTGGTTGAAAAAATCCAATTCTCGATCTACATAGCTCGGATTTTGAACTTGCAAGGTTAGTATGTTTATTTATTTACATATACTCATTTAACTTGTAAATTTTTGTTCAAATGAAATTTCATGTAGCTTGTTTTTTCCTTGATAATATATTATATGTGCATTACCATATTTCAAAATTGTTATGTCATTGGTTTTTGGATCTAGTTAGTATATTCTATGGAAATTCATGTGAAATGTGAAGAAAAATATTTTCTGAAGAAGTATTTTAAGAAGAGGGAAAATTACTCCATCAATAAGACAATTCAAACATTAAAAACATATGTCATTATCAATCTAGATCAATTTGAGCCTACAATTCCTTATGTAAATTTAATCCTTATTACAAAACCACCAACTCATAACAACTTTACCGGTTGGACTAATGTTTGAAATAGAAAGTGGAAAAAAATTCCTCTTAGGTCTAATCCTATCCCTTAGCGACCTTGTTAGCTCTCTAACTTTTGTGTTTCTATGATGTTGTGCCTATATATATTAATGTCATATTTTTAGTCTAGTATTAGGTTAGGTTAGTCATATAACATTGTATTCTTGTGTGATGTTGTTTCTCTCAATTTTTTATAATCACACGCAATTCTAGATGTAGTGATTAACTCTAGTTTGTAGTTGATGTAACTTTTTTATAAACTATTAATAAGCAATAGTTAAAATATAAAAATTTCATGATGAAATCTACTAGTCAGACAATGAAAAATGAGAACATGCCAAAGTGTATTAGAAAATAAAATCATGACCACTGTAAGTAGCATAAAATTGTGACCATTGTATGTAGTTGCAAATCAACACGTCATAATTTAAACCAACCAAACCCAATTGTGGATGACAAGTGGATGGCATCCTTTTTTTAGTGGTGAATTTCAAAGATTGACATTTTCTCTACAAAACAACTTAGAGGCTAGTGTATGGTTTCGAGTGATTCAAGTTTGAGAAATTTTGACCACTTTCATTAAATGGTGTGTAATTATTTTCCATGGTGATTCAGTACACACTACTCTAAAGTACAAATTGAAGCATATCGATCTTAATAGTTAATCGATAATAAAAAAAAGCATGTCAAAATGTCTTAGAAAAAATAATTGTGAGAATTGTAGGTCACTCTAAATAAACATATCATAATCAAACAGAGTAACTAAAATATCATGAAGGAGTAGCTAAAATATTAAAATTTGACAACTTACTATTTGGTATGGTGTAGGTAAGACAATTACTTGTCAGTACAAGGATTTGTCACTATGAACGAAAATGACAGGAAGCTTGCTCGGTTAAGAGTGGCATTAGAGGCGAGGGGTGATGGAAAATGTTATTTCCCTTGCTATGATTGTAGGGGCTTGCAAAGAAGAAGACTTTTAATAATAACAACTGAAAGACATTTTAGGGAGAAGGGGCACGCTGAAGGGGGTTATGAATATCATCCCTTGGTAAGAGGATTCAATATTTAATGTCTTCTCTGTAATAGTCATCATGTCATGAATTTTAGTAATATTTCTTATCGTTTTTTCATATTTTCTATACACACTAACTTTTCTACGTTGTTTTTAAATATAAAAACGATGCCCCCAAAATGTTGACCTCCAAAGAGTTATTTGCCAAGTATTAGCAAAAATACTCCTTTACAGGGTGATGAACTTCGAGATCAGAATATTGAAGTTGTTGATCAAGTTATTAATTATGATATGGATGGAGATAACGTTAGTGATACAAATAAGGAATATGAGATACATAGATTGCTACAAGATACATTTGCTCCAATGGATGAGGACAACCAGGATGATAGTCATGATGTTGATCCTCTACTCGAGAAGTTACGTCAACCTCTTTATGAAGGCTCAACAACAAATATTCTATCTGTTATATTGTTGTTGGTGAACTTGAAGGTTTTGAATGGTTTATCAAACACATGCCTCACACAGATATTAAGGTATTTAATTTGTTAATTATTTATGCCTGCATGTTCACAAATACTTAAAAGGTTCATTTTTTTCCTATATTGCTATTGTTTTCTAATTTGTAAAGTATGGATGCGATATTGATGATTAATATTGTTTACATTGACTTATTGTTTTGAATTTTGTAGATTGTTAGGTGAATTTCTATTACTGACATCAAATATTTTGCCACACACATATCAAGAAATATCTGTGATTATGAAAGAAATTGGAATGGAGTATCAGGATATTCATGCATGTCCTAATGATCATATCATATACTATGGACAATATGTATTAGAAAATAAATTCCCACAATGTCAAATAAGTATATATCGAACCGATAAAGTGTCAAAGAAGGTGCCTCACAAAGTTCTTCGTTATATTCCGATAATTCCACGTTTCTAGCGGTTGTTCAGGTGCCAAAGTATAACACAGTTATGGATTTCCATGCAAAGAAAAAAAGTCGAGACGATGTTCTTCAAATTCCTATAGATGGTTCTACATTGAAGTACATTGAAGAAAAGTGGCTAATTTTTAAAGAAGAACCTTGTAATGTTAGACTTTTGTTGGCAACTGATGGTGTCAATCCATTTGGAGAGCTTCGTTCTACGTACTCGGTGTGGCCTATTTTTTTTTATAAACATCAACCTTTCTTCTTGTATGTCGATCAATAGAGAGCACACAATGTTGGCAATGATTGTTCCAGGTATTTAATTACCTTTTATTTGCTTTAAAGTATGACAAAATTATTCATTTCTTTGTTTCTTGCATGGTAATTATGTCTTTTATGTATAACGACATATAGATAAGTATAATTAATTATGCAGTATGTTGAACCAATTAGGTAAGTACCAGGTTAAATATATGAATGTATATATTGAGCCTCTTATCGATGAGTTGTTGAATTTATGGGCTGGCGTCACTATGTATGACATCTCTAGACCAATAGGGAAAAGACGATTTCAATTGCATGGAATACTATCATGGAAAATTCATGATGCTCCCGGGTTAATAAATTTTTGTGGTATATTGTTACTTTATTTTGTGATTTAATATTATATATATTTATTGAAAATATCATGCATTATTTTAAATTGTAACTCTAATTCGCTATGTTAATTCATATATCTTGTAGGTCTTCAAACAAAGGGTAAATTTACATGCCCAGTTTGTGGTCTCAGGATAAAATCTCGTCATTCAAGGAGTTTAGGAAAGGAAGTGTTTGATGAGTATAGGCACTTTCTGGCTAAGAACCATAGTTATCAAACTACATACAAAGCAAAATTCAATGGTAAAGAAGAGAATGGAAAAAAACTACGAAGAATGACACCTCGCCTATGGAAGTTGGAATATATTAGAAATCGTCAAGATATGCAAATTATTTATGTATGATATATTATATAAATATTTGGTTAATTTAATTAGTATTAATTTCATTTTGTTTGATTAATTAGTGTTAATTTCAATTTGTTGATGTTTCATGAATGTCATTAAGGCACGAATGGGCTTCCACAAGGAATGAAAAGTTACCCGATGAAATTCAGTTGGTTGCCATACTACGAGCACCTACAAATAGTTCATCTGTTTGATACCATGCATATCGGGAAGAACATAACATAATTGTTATGACGAATATTAGATGGAAGGACTGAGAAAGAGAGAATTAAAAAGATTTGTAGTGACATCTAGGAAGCTAATCACACATTGCAAAGTGTTATTATTAATTCTAATGGTGATGGTCGTGAACAAAATACTAGTCTTCCTTGGTTATTGACGAAGCAACATAGAAATATTGTAAAAGAGGTCATTCAAAAAATTAGGTTTCCAACGGGGTTTTCGTCGAACATACAAAATATATTAACAAAAAAGGGTGATTTTGGTGGGGTTAAAACACATGACTGACATACATTCATTAAGGTAATTAGTAGGTTATAATATATTTCCTTATTGGTACACATTTTTTGGAAACAAATAATAATTATTTGTTTTTTGTTACAATATGTTCTACCTTTATTTCTCTCGGACGACTTTGACAACAACATAAAACAAATTATTTTTGTACTTGGAAAATACATGAGGTAAGTAATGTTTTGTATGGAAAATGTACTTCTTATGTGATTTGTAGCGGAACTCATTGACATATTATGTTTTATCTGCAAATTTATGTATGCCTTGATATTATTTTATTGAATCGACATTTGTAGGTGGATTTCATCAAAAGAAATCCATAAAGAAGATATAAGGTATTGGAAGAGAGAAATTCCCCGACTATTGTGTCAAATGCAGCAGTATCTACCTCCAACATTTTTCAATGCACAAGAACACTACCTCATACACCAAGTTGAGAAGATTGAATTATCTGTACCAATACACACAAGGTCGATGTGGATGGTGGAGAGGCAGTTGAAGTCATTGAAGGATTTTGTTAGACGAAGAGCATGTCCTGAGGGTTTTGTGGTTGAGGGATATATGGTATATCAATGCATGGTGTATATGAGTCAATATCTACCTAAATTAGCTGAAAATATGAATGTGCCTCGCATTTGACATCTCGACTCCATCAACAAATTTGAAGGGGAGGTCCTATTGGGGAAAGGTAAAATGAGAATTGTGAAAGGTAATTATTAGATGTTGACGTAGATTTAATATATTACACATTTTGTTTTCCAATTTTATTTTATCATACTGATTTTTTATATTTTTTATTCCTGCATATTGAACTATATTAAACCGAGTACAGAGCCTTATGTTCTTCCAAGTCAATGTGAGCAAGTATTTTACTCAGAGGTACCTAATAAAGCAGGTTGGTCATACGTTGTTAGATATGATCCGAGAGGAAGACCAGTAAAGTATAATCATGTAGCCAAGGATGAAGATAATAATGAGGAAGAAGATCACGATTATACAGATCAAGAGCAAGTGGTTGTAGTCGATGTGTCAGACGAAGAAGCTGAAGAAGTTGATCATCCAAATGTAGGAGACAAAAATCTCATTGACGATATCGATAACTATATTAACGAAAATGACGTTGATGATGATGTCGATATGAATGATCCTTTCACCAATATCAATTCTGAACCATATCCTGATACAGATGTTGAGATGGATGAAGAAGAAGATGAATGATATTTAATTGTTGAAAAGAAGAGGTATGTGTTTATATATTTTATATGATCTTTATATGTTTTTATTTTGCATAATAGAGTATATGTTACATGCTCTTTATAATTTCAAATTAGGTATGGGGAAATTGAGAGTGATGTGAGGGGGGGGGGGGATAATTACAACTTCCACCTTCACATGGTTTCCCCTGTTTAGTAGATAATGATCCATTCTTGAAATCAAGAGGATCTCTCCACTAATGTGCCTAATCATGTACTACTTGACCCCATTAAGGTGTGATAGTAAGTGGTTTAGGATTATAGTTAGAACACTTGAGGCCTACTTAATAATTGGGCAATGAAGTATGGCTTCAAAGATGGAGAAATCAAATAAGTTTAATATAACAATGTATGCACCTTGTCACCCCTGCTGCTCTATGTAGATTTTCCTACAGGACCTCGTAGGAGTTTCTGTCTCCACTCTATTGATATCATATCTACCTACACAAGAAACCACAAGTAGAAGAGGGAAAGATTTCATCGGATACATTAATATGTTCGGGGTAAGTTTCAGAGGCCTGCAAAGAGTTATCTTATAGGTTGAAAGTGAGTTTAGCAGGAAGGGAGTTTAGGTGACAGTGAGTTCAAGTATCACTTCATGAAACATATTCCCCAACATGACTCTAATTAAATTTGGGGTTGTAGAGGCATTTCATCAACCTATGTGGCCGCATTTCATCCCCATTAGGCCGGTCAGGAAGGGTTTTCAGGCTCAAATATTACTCACACACCAACTCTATATATCGACCCAACTCGTCCTCATTTCATTTTAATTTTCTTGGTCGAATTTTAAAGGAAACAACTATTAAAATACATTGTACTAGGGATAGAGTACATGATGGGCAACAATGACCTGTGAATGGGGCCAATGTTGATTTTTTTTCAAAATGTTTCTGTATGCATTGAAATTTGACATGGATAGACTGTTTGTATGCCTTGACGATATGGGAGGGTTTCTAGACTCAAACATCACTCACACACCCAACAAAATCCAACCTGTTCCTTAGGCACAATTGTATGTACACCATGAAAGTCGTAAATCCTTACTCTTTTTGTGATGCAATTTCCACATGAAGCATTCATTGTCACCATAAATCAATGCTGATATTATGATCCACAACCAAATTTAACTAAAGATAATGTATCACCTTTAGTGGATCATACATATATAGTCTATCCCTACTAGTTAGTTGGAAACCTCCTTCGCAATTGAATTATGTGGCCACTTCCACCATTTTTTTAATATCAACTCCCATAAATAATGAGCCTTTGACTCATTTTCACGACTTAGGGAGATAGATTAAAACTGGAAATTTATCCTTAAGGATAACAAATCCAATTTCACTCCCTATGTGCAAAAGTGTCGGGTCCTACTTCTTCAACCATGATATTTACTAACAATGATAAATTATTAGAGGCCACAACCTTTTTATATAGTCCTTAGGATAACCTCCATAATGGATCTATTGAATTTCACCCTAGGTCTATCTACTCCACTACTATCATTCCCTTATAATCTATCCCTTTGGAAATATTGATCATTTTGATTCATCTCTACCAACAACACCTCTGACTTGAAAAAGATACCTTGGATTAAATTTCCATACTTAAGATTATTGATGTTTCCATCGAACGAGATGTTGTCAAACTATTTCGTGTTGACATGAAGCATCTAATATGACTTTCCAGTTTTTGTTTTGGGTGTATGAACTTGCATTGAATTGTAAGGTACCTATAGATCATTTTCTTAGCCATGTTTAGATGAGTAAGGTATATTCTTAAAATTTCATATAGAATTGGGATCATTTCCCTCTACATTGTTTCATTTAAACCTTTTTCCACCTTAAATTTTTCCTAGGAATATCCCTATTGAACATTGGTACATTATTCCATCTTCTTCACTTTGAAAACATCTAATGGTGGAGCCTTCCAATGATGGGTTACCCTATAGTAGTACCATTTTTCCATTTGGCACCCATCCTAATAATATTGATCACAAATAGCCCATGTAGCTTGATTTTTCATATGGAGCACCATTCTCATATGTAATCTAGTTCAACAGTAACCTGATGGGCAACAATAACCTGTGAATGGGGCCAATGTTGAAATTCTTTCAAAATGTTTCTATATATGCACTGAAATTTGACCTGGATAGATTGTTCGCATGCCTTAATGATATGTAAGGGTTTCTAGACTCAAATATACAATACTAGATGCAATACCATGTGTACTATCAATGAATTTTAAAAGGAACAATGAACAAACATTGTACTAGGTCTAGACATGGGCAATGGTGACCTGTGAATGGGGCCAACGTTGAAATTTTTTCAAACTATTTTTGTATGCACTGAAATTTTACATGGATAGACTATTTGCATGCCTTAATGATATGGGAGGGTTTCTGGACTAAAATTTGACTCACACACCCACTTGTTTCCATCATCAATTCATCATGTAAACCATAAACCCTATTTTTCTTTCAAAGTACAAAAATATCTTGACACAAGTTTTAAGTTTGCATCAACCTTTCTTCATTTTTATTTCAGGTTCTACATTGTATATACAATGTATGTGTGTCATGTTTGTGGTGAAAAATCCCTCTTTTCGTTCATTTATTAATCAACACTATAAAAATGACTGTGATGAATGGACAATGTGTTCCTAAGGAATTATCAAGTGCTAAAGAATTATTTTCAAGATAAAATTCTATATGTTTATGGAAGTATATCTCCTATAGTTATTCCTAACCCCATAAGTGAAGTTGGGCATATTAAGGAGCATTAGGTATCAATAGAGATTGAATATAACATAGACATCCTTCTTTTATAGAATAACCAAAAGATCCCCAACCATGTTGGTCTGACATATGAATGTTTTGGGGCACACAACCCTTGAGAAGTATAGACAAAGAAGAAAGGAGGGGACACAAGGGGGGTGGGGGCTTATCAAATTTCCATCCCAACCAATCACCCAAGGATGGGGACCATTTAGATATATTAAAAAGAGTGATTTGGTTTCTTTCATTCAACCATGTTTTAAGAGGAGTAAGCTCTTTGCATCTCTCCAATGGTTTGTGGCCCATTATGTTGTCTTGCCACATCCTTATATATTTTCCATTTCTTGGAATCTAGGTGAGTTTTTCTTGGACCAGAGGAATTGTATATTTTATTAAAATCCATATGTGAGATCCTTTGTGGCTATCTATCTCCCTTTCTATGCATATTTTCCTTCTCAACTTTAAGCATTTTTTACATGGTACCTTTTCCACCAATCAATTATCCCAATAATCAATTTGTATACCATTTTCCCTCCCATTGCTAAGTTGAGAAATCTAGGATCTCTAATGCCCATACCTCCTCTATCTTTGGGTGATTGTATAATTGACCAATTGACTAGGTGGGATTTATTTGTGTTGGTTTTACCTCCTTGCCACAAAATCCTTCTCAAATATTGGGCTATTCTTTGCATTACTCCAATTGGATCCAAAATAGCTAAGCATTGAAATACTGTAAGGGTGGAGAGAACATATTTGAGAAGAATGATGCACCCAACTGGATCTAACCACTCTGAGCCCCATTGCATAAATTTATACTTAATTTTGTCCAAAATGCTTTGCCATGACTGGGTCGAGGGGTTTCTTAAAGAGAGAGGCATACCGATGTACTTAAAGGAGGTCCACCTTTCTTGAAAGTGGAACTTCATGATTATGGAAATGTGTTGTACAAGTTGTGAACTTGCATTCCATCCGAATATTTGGCTCTTTTTCTTGTTGAACTTTCCACCTAAGGAACAGATAAAAGAATCCAAAGTAGACTTGAACCTAGTTGTAATGACGATGGAGGATCCTCCAATCAATATGGTATCATTTTCAAACTATAAATGACTTATGCTCTTCACTTTTACAATTTGTATTCCTTGAATATTTCCTATTAACCTTTCATGTTATAGCTTCCTACTTAAGGCTTTGGCCATTAGAATATAAAGTAGAGGTGAGAGGGGTAATCCTTGCCTCATCCCTTGACTAATATGGAAGAAAGGAACTAGCCTAACATTAACTAGTGGGGAAATCCATGGTATGCTAATGCAAGAATATATCCATCTAATGATCAAAGGGCTAAAGTTGAATTTGTGCATGGTAGTGAAGAGGAACAAATGCCTCACCTAATCAAAGGATTTTTCCATGTCTATCTTGATAATCATACCTCTCTCCTTGTTGTCTATGTTGGAGTGAATAGCTTCTTGAACTAAAATTATATTATCTACTATCTGTCTTTTCTGCATGGAAATCTAAAGGCATTTAGAAAAAGAGTAAGTCTACTCCTTTATGGACCACCATCATTACTAACATCTATACTAAGTAATTAAGTTTCACTATCATATATAGTTCCTAAAATAATTTGAGATATTTATACACTAAATTTGAATATGGTTTTAGAAAATAACACTTGCAGACAAATTATTATTATTGTTGTTATTTTAAAGAGTCTGGAGAAAATTATATTAAAAGGTCTTCCATAAATAGTAGAAGAGTCTATCATAAAAAATTTCAAAAACAACCCTTGAAATTGTGGGGAAAATAGGCTATGGAGTTCCTATGATATGTCCAACATTCAAGTCTATCAAGTTTTTATACAAATTATCATATTGCTGCCTAGAATAGATTCTGCAAAAATATCCTAACAATAAAATGCAAAAACAAAACATGCCAAGAAATTAATGTGGATTATGAGTCCTGCCCAACTCCGCGTCCTTTTGATCTGGATCTAAATTGAGGTCTGGAATGTTCGTCTTCAATACAGGGTAAGAGGATTCCTCCAAAGGTATAGTGTTGGTGATTTCCGGTGAGATTCTCTCTATTCAGTTCTTCAGTTCTTCTATATCCGAACGTATGGATGCCTGTTCATCCTTTAACTGATTTTTTTCTTGCCTTTGTTCTGCTAAGATTTCCATCATTGTTAGCCACTAGGTGGATAGACCATGAAATTGAACTTGCAGGGATTGTATAGTTTGGATCATCTCCTCTCTTTCTTCATATCCTAATTCTTTCCTCCATCTTGCCACCCTTGTTTGACGCCTTTCCATTTCCGTTTGTCTGCACAATCTTCCTCTGCCCAAAAAATTTGTGATTTCTTGTCTTCAATCACATGTTAACAAGAGTTTATCAAATGCATTCTACCCAAACTTGGTCCAATGTGGTGCACTTATCGTGCCATCCAACATGCTTGGGATGTCTCCCATAACTGAAGCAGTAGATTCACCATTCTAGACACGAGGTTTGTATCTTGTTCACATGCCCATAATATTCTACAAGTATATAAATGACACATGCTCCAGGCATTGTGAATATACGCCATATTTGGCCTAGTGACGTCGTCTCTTCTTGACCTGGTGCTTAACTCATTAAATTTAGTGTCCAAACACACCAACGAATCCTCCCAATCGTTTTGGAAATGGACCTTGCACCTGTTATTGTAGCAAAGGGAGAATGTATTGTCCTGGGATATGGGTCTGGAGAAGAAATACGATGCAGGTTATATATGTGTGAGGGATAGTTGTCCCTGAAATGACCTTCCTTTCCAACTCATGTCATCATTTCATGCATAGCTTGATTGAATTGGGAGCAATGACAATCCCCCATCCTAACTAATTTCCAATTTTGTCTTGCCTTCCTTGTTCCCCTTACGAACTTAGATTTAATCCTTAGGACCTTGGATAAAATCATGGAATGAATGCTTCTATGGTGCAATCGTTGATCTTTAACAATCCTGTAGGGTCTTGTATTGCTTTATTTTCTTGCTTTTCTGCTATGACATTATATTTCTGAAGAATATGGAGAGAAAAGGTGGTCTGCAAGGATGTTATTTCGTAATGAATTATACAAAAAATAAATGCAAGTTTAATTTCCGAAGGGAGTGAATTTTTCCTCACGTGAATAGTGATTACCTTGGAGTCGCCTAGTATTAAGAGGGAGGCTATGCCTTGATGTCTTGCTTGTCTCATACCTTGAAGTAATGCATATGCCTCGACCCAGTTGTTTGTTGCTTGTCCAATATTCCAAGAAAATAGTATATGAATATGTCCTCCTATGGAAAGGATAACCCCACCCGCTCCGGCCACCCCTGAGGTAAATTATTATTATTATTAAGTATAAATTTTATTCATAATTTTGAAAAAAATAGATATTTAATATGATTATGATGATGGTTAAGTTCACTGAGACCGAATTGGTCTATCTGACCTTAAGAAGGTAAGATATTACTTGGAATTCTTTAGAATTTTGTTTTTGTGATAAAAAAACATTAAGAGAAGCTTTCCAATATGGTCATAGTTTTGCTGAGTTAAAATGTTAAGAAGGTTGGCGGTGTGACAAATATATTGGAATTGAGCTCTAATTTGGAAATTCTAAGAGAAAGCGGTTTTACTCTTCAATCCTCTTGTGTCACAAATGTGAGAGAGTCTCATGAGAACATGTTCTTATTTTAGCAATGCTTATTTTTTTCTTTACACTTGTCATAACAAAGAGATGTTTTTATCTTCTAGATTAGGGTTGATTACCTCTTTATAATATCTTAATTTTCCTTTTCTAAGTTATCACACTACATTTTCTCCCTAAATTTTGATGTAATAATATTTTTAATATTATCCTTATTGTGAAATATGATATCTTCCTTTATTCCTTAATGGTTTAGCTAAGACTCAAGATCATTATGCCATCCTCACTTGAACCGAAAGTGGTTTTGGATGGATTTTGAAGTCATTTTAAGAAGCCTCTTGCCTTCCATGTTGTTTAACTTATCCTTATACAATAGGTATCGGGGTCATAGTCATGTTCTCAATGGGGGGAAGACTTGCTTCTGTGAGGAATATAAGATAAGGTGTATTTCTTTTAATTTTGAGATTATAGGTTAATGTGCTCACTCTATCTTTCATTGAATACACTAAATAGTGATATTCTGTATATTTTTTTATAAAAAAACTTATAATAATTTTTCAAAAATGTATATTATTTTATATTTAAAAATATAAAAATATATAAAAACCTATGAAGAGGTATCGTTCGAGGCCTTTAAAATAATTAATGTTTTTTAAAAGAAAATTATAATATGATATATTTTTTCATAAATATATATAATATTTTATATTTAAAAATCGTGCCATTACTGTCCATAATTGTCACTTTCCATACTTCATCCCCTCATCTCCTTACCTTTTGGGATTGTTGGGTGTACTGACACAAGAAGGGATTGTTCCTCATTTCATGGGAAGAAGGGGATGAAGGCCTAGAGGGAAGGTAGCTAGAAAAAGATAAAATCCTATTATGAACCTTCCAGATGCTCTCCCAAAGAGGTCTTGAGAGAAATGAAACGCTTCTCTTGGAAAATAAAAGACCTTCAAAAGCAAACACATAATTATGAATGTCCCACTTATTGAGGGGTTTACACAAGGTGTGTTACAAGATAGACTATACCCCCATGGCACCATGTGTACTTCTCCCTTCAAGTGACACTTTGGTACTACCCCCCAAGATAATCGATTCATCATAGGGAGTACCAAGTGTTTGGACCTTAATAAATTAATGACAATAAATGGTCTTGGAAAAAGGTTGCATTGAAAACGAAGGTGCAACACACCCTCTACAAATGCACCCATAAATGAGACACTACAACCCCTTGTATTTCATGAGCCTCATGCCCAAAAGTCTTTCCCTTATCCATGTAATTCCATCCACATGACCTAGAGAGGGGTCCACTTGGGAAACACTCCTAAAATTGAGGTACGATTCACCAAACAGGTCGCTTTGTCAACCCTCCCATACCTAAACTTGGAAAATTTTATAGGATCTTTTAGCACTTGTTTATTTTGATGAGGTAGTTTTTTCTATACATGTTTATATGGATCTTTTATTGATTTGGTTTACTCATAATGATGCATTTGAATTGATATCCTTGGAGGGCGTATTCATTGTCTTTGCAGGACCTTGTTTGATGGACATATTTGGAAGAACAAGCCTAGCTTGGGCTTCCTTGGGGCTTGAATCCCACAGGTTGGATACCAGGTCCCACACACTAGATGATGATGACATGCCTTTGGAGGCATAAAAGACACCTTGGAGGATCTCACCTATCCCCTACAATCCAAACAACTTGCCTTTGGAGGCCAAAACGTCACCTTTGAGGGCTTGACGTCACCCTAGGGCTAGGGTTTGGTGGTGATCGAAGACACTTGGCACGTTTTGAAGGAGGGGTCTCTTGGATCATGGAGGAGAGGCTTGGATTGAAGAAACTTGGCCTTTGGAGGCCTAGTGCACTCATATCCAACTCAACGAATTGACCTAAAGTTCCAAAACGTTGCCCCAAGAGGTTGATGTCATGTTTCTAGGGCTTATCTTATGTGCAAATTATGATTTAAAAAATGTTATTTTGGCAAAGGGACATGAAAACCTAGTTTTATAAAGAGCCCTACATTATACATGAACCAGTTAGAGCCATCATCTATAACATGTGAAAAATTCAACTCAATGATAAATCCTAGGAAGGAAAACCCTTTAGAATATATGGATCCTAATCAATGGCATAAAAAAAGAAGCCCGAGAAGTATATATCCACTTACAAAGATTGTTCGGTGATGTACATAAGCCATTAAGGCTAGATACTAGTGAGTGCTTTAGACTATAGTCTTCTCCCTTCTTGACCCATATAGGAACGTGTTTCAAAATCATAACCGAGGTTTCCTTACCCACACAAAAGGATGTGATAGGCGATTTCTTAGAAAGTAGGGGAAAACTATCAATTTTTTATAAAAAAAACCTACAAAAGGCATGGAAATAGCAACATACGTTTGTCACAAGTATGACATTTGCGTTGCAAGCCATTGGTGGGTTTTTTTACTCTGCCACACTTTTTCGTCACTATTTCCACGCTTTTTCGTCTCTACTTGCCACTCTTTTTCATCACACGTATGACATTTGTGTCGCTTGCCATTAGTGGGTTTTTTTTACTTTTCCACACTTTTTCGTCGTCGTTGCCACAATTTATCATCGCTACTTGCCATGCTTTTTTGTCGCAAGTATGGTATTTGCGTCAAAAGCCATTGGTGGGTTTTTTACTCTGTCACACTTTTTCGTCGCTATTGCCATGATTTTTTCATCACAATAAGGTATACCTCTCTTTAGGATGATGACACGTGGTGGCCTGATTTTGTCGCTGTTTCCATGAATACCGAGTGAGTGGATATAGTGACGAAAAAACTTCCACGAAAAATATTGTTTGCCTTCATGGAAAGTGCAACGAATATGTGTGGAAATAACAACAAAAAACCGTGGCAAATTTGGTCATATGTAGTAGTGTAAGATGATCTATGGTGACAAATTTCCCTTTATAGGGGAAACTTATTGTGCATAAGACCGATGATAAAGCTGCCTTCATGGCATAAATGAAACAACAACCCAAGAGGATGTTATAGTCCAAAGGTGCATCTATAACCTCAACATCTATATGAATATTCTTTCATGCCAATTGAATGGGAAAATTATGATATAACCCTTCTAGTTGAGAGGGCCTACCATCATATGCATGAAGGGAAATGGTAAATGGTATGAGCTTAGGTGAACCTAACTTTTTTCGGACTTCGGAAAACATAATGCATGTAGATGTTCCTTCATCAATGATCCATCGATGAATAATGACATTCCTAATTGAAACTGGAACTTGAAAGGCCATTGTAGGGGGTAAATGGAAGGGTTCAACTTTGTTAATGTTAAAAACAACTAACCTATCATCCGAAGGATCGAAAACACCCAAAGTAGATAGTAAATTCTTTTGTTGTGAAAGACATGTTTGGGGGACTTCTAGGGATGACATCGCTACAGGGGACTGAACTAAGTCATCTATTATGTTATATTTTTGGTGGCTTGCTCATGAGAGTTGGGGAAATTTCATTTTAATGGAAACTTAGACACCTTGGGGGGTAGGTCCACACTATAGGGATGAATCTACAAAGGTCTATCACTAGATGGGGGAGGATCATAAGAGTTAGTAGGTGGTTCTTTAGGTGGAATATTGTATTGATGGGATTGGGTGGTCAAGTTGACATCAATAGAATCCAAGTAAAGGATTTGATAATTCCCATTTCCAGGAGGTTTGGAAGTGGAAAGTGGTCTAGGAGGTGTAATGTCCCTAGCTCTGCTCAAAGGCAATGACACACAAAATTTTGATTTGTAAAACCATGTTGTGATGTATCCAACCTCTTAGTTGAGTCTCATTACCACATTGTAAAGTCTCTGCCACCGCAAATTCGCTATATAAATATTTTATATCAATTATTTCTTTTGCGGAAGTAACTTGTTGAAACCAACAATGCGCACGAATAGCCTTGTGCTACACACCGCTACGTTTTCCTAGTGCACACAACCGGTCTCGTACCCCATGCAACAACTATGTCTTAGAAAATCTGTGTGCTCAACCGTTATTGTGTCGGCCACGTCGATTTTTCCTCAACATGTATGACATTTATAGCTTTGCACTAGAACCCATGCAATTACCGTTGAAGTTACTTAACAAGATATTGACTATATCAGTGGAAAGAACTCATAATACAACTAGAAACCATCCTTATTCCGCACGCGATATCTGTCCCATTTGTGCGCGCGAACTAATACCACTTTGCGCGCAGAATTATTCAATAATTTCCTCAGAATTCCATAACCATTACCACATAATTATCTAACAGGAAACACTTAATAACTACCACGTTCTACATTTGCAACAATTATGTAGAACTAACAATATATGCACAACCCATCATAACTATGTATCAATTCCATAAAAAAAAATAACATAAGAAATCACAAGTTCAACAATATATAAAGACATATAAACTTGTCAAAGTCCATGCCCTACATATGCAACAAACATGCATTTCTACAACATATATAATCCATGCACAAATACATATATAAAAATGTATCAAATAATATATTTAACATGTATATGCACATTACTCAAAGAATAATACACATAAGAAGACACTTATCTTTTGTTGTAATCCAACAACTTCACAGAGACCTTAGACGTTCCTCCTAGCCATAGACCCTGCCACTCAGAAACTCTCAGCAACAAGTCACCCTTGAGTTGGGTCTAAAAATCCACCTAGGAAAATGATTTCTAAGCCAAGATAAGGTATATCCACATTCAAAACACTCAGAAAAAGGTGTCAACCCAAAAAAAAAGAACTACAATCCCTCATTCCACACATGCTTCTCCCACCCTAGAAAGTGTGCCCCTTCTATGCTCAACAATCCTTCGATTGCCCCACTTCCCTTCCAAGGATTCAATAATAGGCCAGACATGAATTTTCAAAGCCTTGTAGCTCTAACTGTGAACCTTGAGGAAAAAATTCCCAGCAATTCTCTCACCCGGAGAGAATGCTTACGGGACTAAAAACATGCTTCTACGACAAACACAGGCTTTCCAACCCGCTTCTTCGAAAAATTCAAGTATGGAAACTTGCTTCTTCAATATCACATGTGATTGAAAACCCACCTCTTCAATTGCACATGGGCCTGAAAAACCACCTCTTAAATCACTCACATGAATTCCCAAGCACAAGGTTATGTGATGGAAACAAGTTACAACAAGATCTAGATGCTTAGTAGAGGAAAGTTGGTCTGCAGGATGAAGGAATGAGCCAATCCCCCAAAAATACATTAAGGCCCAACAATATATTTGCATGATTATAAATGAACACTTGTCACCTTAAGAGATAACTTAGTTCCACTTGGTGAACCATTCCCATTCCTTAGGAAATTAGGATAAATACATATCCCATAATTATACTTTTGGAAATATTATTAAAATATTCCCTTTAAGCTTCACACCCCTTTCCCTTTCTAGTGGATTTTATCTCCTCGTCGCTTTTCGTTTGATTTTTCTGCATGTAGTGATATGTTTTGTTAATATCTGAGTGCAATTACATTTTTAAAAAATAGGCACACTGGAATTTGTTGTAATCTAGGCTCTCCATCCTAATAACCACACATACACTCTAACCTCAATATACATATATACAAAGGATATTCAACCCCAAAAATATATTGGATACAAACATGATATGGTGCGTACTTTGAAGCAGTCCTCACACACTTTCTCAGGTGCATGCAAATATATGAAATGGGAATGCACTCTTCCCTTGGTTCATACGTATGAAAATCCTCACACACTTACTCAGGTGCATGCAAAGCTATGAAATGAGTGCACACTCTTTCCTTGGTGCACATGCACTAAAATGTACCCAAAACTTGTGCGCCCCACCACTCACTAGCCTATATGTACATTTAAATTTACATTACAATTGGGGTTCCTCCTAGGAGAATTAAATTCCCCTCCACCTTATTTATGCATTGTCCTAAGTGCATTATGTACAATCAAAAATTCAAAAGTCTTCAAAAAGATACGGGTACTTTGCACGCATAGCATCCTCACTCTCCCAAGTTGCATACTTAGGATTGTAATAGGTCCACTGGACCTTTACCAGTCCTATTGCTTGATTCCAAAGTAGCTTGACTTTCCGATACAATATGCACACTGACTAGACTCAGAAGTCACCTTCTTGCTCCACCTGAATCACATTCTAATCAATTACATGATTATCATCAGATACATACTTTTTAAGTAAAGACACATGAAACACATTATGAATGCATGTGGATGCAGTCAATGAAAGCATGTATGTGACATGACCAATCATCTCCAGGATTTCAAATGACCCACAATAATGTGTTTCCAACTTTGAATGATTTCCTAAATTAATTGAACTCTCCCTAGATTTCACTTTCAAAAACATGTGGTCACCCACTTCAAATTATCTGTGAGCTCTGCATTTATCTACATAAATTTTCTTCCTATCCTGGGTAGCCTTTAAATTTTGTTTTATTTTCACCACCTTCTCTTCCATTTCCCTAAGTAAATCTGGCCCACCATTACTCTATCTGTTCTGTTGTCCCAACTCACTGATGAGTGGGCACCTTTTTCCATAAAGTGCCTCAAATGGGCTCATCTTTAGAGATGCTTGATACCCATTTTTAAACAAAAACTCAACCAAATGTAAATATTTTCCCACACCATTGGTTTGTCCATCACATACATTCTTAGCATATCCTCTATCACTTGATTTACCCTTTCTGTTTTCCCATCTGTCTCTGGATGGTAGGTTGTGCTAAAATTCAAATTTGTCCCAAATCCGTTAAATAATCCCTTCCAAAAACTGGATGTGAAATTGGAATCTCTGTTAGACATAATTGTCTTAGGCAAACCATGAAGCATGAAAATTACCCTCATATAAATATCAACAAGTCAGCTTCCTTGTGCACGAGTTTTACTGGAATAAAGTGGGAAGCTTTAGTAAGCTTGTCCACCACTGCCATGATGAAATCATGCTACTTGGTTGTTTTGGGAAGCTTAGTGATGAAATCATTGTGAAAATTTCCCATTTCCACTCATGAATGGGAAATGGTTGTAGAAAACTAGCTGGTTGTTTGTGCTCAACCTTGAATTTTTGACATTCCAAACACCTGGCAATAAAATCAACCACTTCTTTCTTCATACCTATTCAATAGTATTGTTTCTTGACAACTACAATTTCCTTTTGGTAGCCTGGGTGCCCAACATAAGGCACATTGTGAATTTCTTTTAATAACATATTTTTCAACTCCTGAGAATCTGGTACATAAACTTTTCCCCTGTACATGAGGATTTCATCTTCTTTTAATTCAAAATCTTCAATTTTTTGCTGCAAAATACCTTGTTGTAGATTTTCCTTTATTTCCACATAGTATTGATCTAATTTTGCAATCTCTAACATTATGTCTTTCAAATATGATTTGTAAATGATAATGGTTGTAGCATTCATCTCATGCACTCTCCTACTAAGTGCATCAATCACCTTGTTCTCTCTACCCTTGATATGCTTTATATCAAAGTCATACTCATTGAGGAATTCTAACTTCTTGCTTTTCCTGACATTTAGAGTTGGAATTCCAAACAAATATTTCAGATCACTGTGGTTTTTTCTCAACTCAAATATTATTCCCATGAGGCAGTGCCTCCATATTTTCAAGGCATGCACTATGGCTTCCAATTCCAAATCATGAGTAGCATAGTTCCTTTCACGCACTTTTAATTTCCTTGATTCGTAGCACACCACATGCCCATTCTGACTAAGGACTCCATTGAGTCCATCCTTGCATGCATCAATGCACACAATGAAGTCTTTATTAGGATCAACAATTCTCAAAATTAGTGCACTTGTCAACAAACTCTTCAAGTGTTGGAAACTCCTTTTACCATCATAAGTCCATTCAAATTTCACACCTTTATTTTTTATCGTTCTGATTGGGTGTGAAATCTTTGAGAATCCTTCAATAAACCTTCTGTAGTACCCTGCAAGTCCCATGAAATATCTCATCTCTACAACATTCCTTAGTGTTGTCCATCCTTGAATGGATTTTATATTTTCTGGGTCCATTACTATCCCCTCTAAAATGATATGACCTAAATAATGAATCTTCGTTTGGTAGAATGAGCACTTGCTCAAATTTGCATACAACCGATGTTCTCTCAATACTCGCAACACCATTCTCAAGTGTTTATCATGCTCTTCTTCAGACTTTGAGTAGATAAGTATGTCATCCAAAAATACATTGACAAACGTATCTAAGTATTCTCTTAAAATACCATTCATTAAACACATGAAGGCAACTCTTGCATTTGACAACCCAAATGGCACTAATGTAAACTCATAATGGCCATACCTTGTCCTAAAGGATTTATTTTTGATGTATTAATTTTTAATTCTTACCTGGTGATATCCTGATCTGAGGTCAATGTTAGAGAATAGTTTTTCATCCTTCAATTGATCAAAGAGGTCATTTATTCTCTGAAAGTTCCCTTCTGCCCATGAAGATTAATTATGTAACTGGAAGTACTTTCTCATGCCCAACAACCAAGTCTCTGCATCCTCATCCTTATTTTTCTCACCATAAAAGTAGAAGGCTTAATATTATTCATTTCTCCTTGTAGATCATCCACTCCATACCTCCTCTTATTCTTCCTGACAAAAGATGGGATTGAACTAATGCATGCTCTCCCAGTTGAATTTCTTGGAGAGTGATGGTGATACATGTCAACACTTCTTGTTTTTCTTCTCTCATCATGAGAAATGTGTCTCCTCGATTTACTTGAATCGGTATTCTTTTCCATCTTTTTCTGAATTATGTCCAAGCTTTGTAACAACTTGATGTTGAATCCATCTTGTTCCTCCTTGGATTTCATAAGCATATCATTATCAACTTTATAAATTTGGATGTCCTTTTGAACAAAAATTACGGTCTTCACCAAATTCATTCTTTCTCCCTTGGCTTCTCCATGTCCATTTGAATCTATACCCTCATCACCTATGTTGTCATACATCCTTTTGACCTCATCTTCATGGTTGCAGGTTCTTTGTGCATATTCCATGCTTATGATCTATGTGTTGATCCTGTACTGATCAATTACTATTAAATCTGAAAAATGTGCATGCAACACGATTTGTTGGACTAAATAATTTATGAAAACCATAAATACTATGCACATTCTATTCCATAAGTGTATTAGGATCCTTTCTTTTGATTCCTAGTGAATTTAACATCCTAATTCAAAATTTTGGGTGAATATTTGGACTCCTTTGTCTAGGAATTTTCCTCCTCTTTTCAATCCTTTTCTTTCTTTCAAATCTCCCGTGTATACTATTTCTGTGTTATACACCCTTATCCATCACGCGCACATGCTCTGTACATGCAATGCCAAGTGCACATACAACGCACCACTATTCAGCGTGCACAACTTTTATATCGACACTAATATTTAGCACATTCAACTTTTGGGTTCCGTGCATCATTATCTAGTGCACACAACTTTTGTGTTGGGCACCAATATTCCACACAATTACAAATTTTCTCTACGCGACTCCAACATTTATCACACACGCACTGCACACCAACACTATGCACACATAAATAATTATGTTCTGTGCAATGCTCATATTCAATGCATGCTCACTGCGCATCACCAATATTCAATGCACACACCCTGCACACTATTATTATGCATGCACCCATCAATTCTTCTTGGCATCCATATTCATCGTGCACGTAATTCACTCCTATATTACATGTGCTCCACCAGTTCTATACCCCATAGTTCCAATATTCAGTGCGTACACTCCACCACCGATATGTTCCATGCACCATAATTCTACCACACAATGCCAAAATTTCATACGCACACACTTCACACCAATACTTAGCACACACATGTCCTTTCTTCACTCAACTGTTTTTTCCATATTTTTAGCTTGCGACCCTGCGACCATCATATAAAAATGCATGCCTCACCAACTTCATGTGGATCCCTAGCCCATACAAGTCCAATGTTAAACCAAGAGCTTTGATAACACTTTGTAACATCCCCAAATCTACTCAAATGTCACGTCACATCAAAATTTGAGCTCTTATACCATATTGTGGGATATCCATCCTTCTAGTTGATTCATGTTACTACATTGTAAAGTCTCCACCACCACAACTTCACTATATAAAGTTCTGATATCAATTCTTTCTTCTACATAAGTAACTTGTTGAAACCAAAAACCCACATAACTGGCCTTGTGCTACACACCACTACATTTTCCTAGTGCATGCAATCAATATACCCATAGACCTCAGACGTTCATCCCGACCATAGATTCTATCGTTCATAAACTCTCAGTAGCAAGTCACCCCCGAGATGTGGATAAAAATACACATGGGAAAATGATTCCTAAGCCAAGATAAGGTCTATCCATACTCAAAACTCTCAAACAAAGGTGCCAACCTTGGAAAACAAACTGCAATCCCTCAATCCCCACATGCCTGTCCTGTTAGATTTTCGTTAGTTTTGTTAACATTAGATTTACCATATCATTTTGAAATTATTTTAACATTCAATAACCATATACTGAAATATATAAGTATTAGATAAAAAAGTACAAGAAGACACACAAATTTATCCTGGGAAAACCGTAAACTCAAGGAAAAACCCAACCAACTTTTCTCAGAGAGAATATTCCAATACAACCATGAACAAGCTCTATTCACAAGAGCAAACCAACAATGAGGAAACCCTAATAAAAAATACTTCTCTCTCCTTCTTTTCAAGCCCTAGAAAGGGTAGACAACTGAGTAGCACCACATAACTGGCACAAGATAGGAAGATCACTAGAGAAAGATAACACACCATAAAACTGGCAACCGATAAACACAACTGCAACTGGAACTACAATTGCAATTGTAACTTACACGAAGAAACTGGGAAACACCACACAACATTAGCGCAACTCTTCCAGAGGTAGCACACAAGAGAAACCACCAAGAGCCACCAATAATATCCTTCCCAAGTAGGGTGCACTCTCCAAGAGAACCATAAACCAGAAATAGTGAAACTACTACAACTGCAGCTAAAACTACCTGGTGCACACTGCAAAAGGAGAATTGCGTGACTGTACAAATGAACTGACCCAAACTTGAATTTATATTAATCTAGGTGCCTGTCTGGGGACGAATTCTTATTCCGAGTCTTCAAATTTAGTTTATTATTTATGTGGGTCAACTTCTCTTCCTGGAAATTATAATTCCACTTTATTGTTATTTCCTGTGGGCCAAATTCTCTTATGTGGTCTTCTATTTCACTTTATTCTTTTCTGAGGTGTTCTTCAATTGTTCAATGATATTCCTTTGACTTCTTGGAATCTTCTTCTTCTGTAAGAAATGTTTTCTAGGAGGGATTACCTCCCGCAAATACCAAAACATCAACACCCCTTATTAGCTAGGGAGGTATTCTTCCAAGAGGTTTTCTTCTAGTAGTCCAATGACTACCACTATAGTCCAATGATTATATTGCAATCATCTAGTAGCCCCAATGGCTACTACCATGTTTTCTGGTAGCACAACACTGCAATCAACTAGTAGCACACAACTACTACCATGCAACCCAACAATCAACTAGTAGAACAAAGCTACTACCGTGATGTCCAATAATCAACTAGAAACACAAGGCTACTACCATGATGTATCGTCTACATAGCAATCAACTAGTAGCACTAAGCTACTACCATGCTCTCCAGTATTTTCTCATGACTATGAAGCAATCAACTAGTAACACTAAGCTACTACCATGCCATCAACCATATTCATGATCCATAATCAACTAGTAGTCATAAGACTACTACCATGTAGTCCAATAATCTCCATAACTATGCAACAATCAACTAGTAGAAATAAGATACTACAATGCCATCAACCATAGTTATGATCTCTGTGACTATGCAACAATCAGCTAGTAGCACACAACTACTACCATGTCATCAACCATAGTCACACTCTATGACTATGCAACAATCAACTAGAAACACATAACTACTACCATGCCATCAACCATAGTCACACTCTATGACTATGAAACAATCAACTAGTAGCACACAACTACTACCATGCCATCCACCATAGTCATATCCTGCAATCAACTAGTAGCTACAAAAGCTACCACCATGTAGTTCAACAATCTCTATGATTATGCAACAATCAACTAGTAGCATACAACTACTACCATGGCATCAATCATAATAATAGTGTGTACTCCCTATGACTATGCAACAATCAACTAGTAACACACAACTACTACCATGACATCAACCATAGTCATAAGTGATGATCTCTATAATTATGCATCAATCAACTAGTAGCACACAACTACTACCATGTCATCAACCATAGTTATAGTCTCATGATGAATCTAGTAGCACAGTGCTACTCCCATAGTCTCCACAACTATGCTATGATGTTTCTCCTCTCCTAGAAGTTGCGTTCACACCCATTCACTAGGAAAGACTACTACATTACTCCCTCATTCTCTCCATATGACTGATCTAGGAAACCCTTGTTGAAAGGGAAATTTGCTAGAGGTGAAACATCATACCTCCCTCTCAACAAGGGTGGAAATTATGCATCACGCCAAGCTTGTCTTTGAAGTACTCACACTTCACTCTGAACAGAGGCTTGGTGATAATGTCCACTATTTTCTCATCCATGGATATGTATTGGAGCTCCACTTCTCCTCTCTACACCATTTCTTAGATGTAATGGCATTTGATCTCTATATGCTTCGAATTTTCATGAAAGACATGATTCTATGAAAGATTCACACAACTTTGATTGCCACAATGTATCAAAGTTGGATCCAACTCTAGATCAAATATCCCCGCAAGAAACTTCTGAAGCCACACTACTTCACAACTTGCAACACTGGCTGTAATATACTCTGCCTCTGCTGTACTGAGTGCCACTAGAATTTGAAGCAACATCCTGATGTTCTTTTCTTGCCCACTGCACTCCCCACCCAGTCAGAGTCTATATAACCTTGCAACTTCACTTCTCCATCTGAGACATATCTAAGCCGATATCCAACCATACCACACAGGTACCTCAACACATTCTTTGTTTCTATCGAGTGTACATGTCTAGGACCAACCATGTACTGACTCAAAGTGTTTACTGCAAAACATATGTCTGACCCGGTGTTAACTAGGTACATCAAGGGTCCAATCAACTGTCTGTACATCATGGGATCCACCAAGTCTGAATATGAATCACTAAAGAGCTTCAAATTTTTCAGCATAGGTGTGGCCATGGACTAGTTGCAATCCATCATCCTGAATCTCTATAGGATCTCAACTATATATTTTCCTTGGCTAAGGAAAATCTCATCTATGTCACACCTCTAATCCCATCAAATCCATATCCTTCATTTCGAACTTTGAAGTGAGTTCCCTATTGCACCCATCTATTATATTCTCATCCCATGTAAGAAACGGGTCAAATGATATCAATGGAAAACATCCTCAAGCTCATAAAAAATAACTGTCTGGCATATCCTACCCTAGGTGTTTGCAAAAATCTTTCTTCAATCTACCGACATGAGAATCCTTATCATGTATCTTGTGGCTGATTTATGTACACTTCTTCTGTCTCTTGGATCAAATGTCTCATCATAATATTCTCCCTCTTTCTAGGAGAATATTCTAGCCACAAATCTCTCTTTGTACTTCTATATGCTTCCATTTGAAACATGCTTGATCTTGTAGATCCACTTTGGAAGTCACTACTAACTTCCCTTCTAGTATCAGAACCAATTTCCACACATCATCATAGTTTCCTTCCACACTTTATTATTTTCCACTTCCTCACAAGTGGAAGGTTCTTCCTCATCGACACCACATAGCTAGATAACATATGTGGCCTCCTCCTTTTTCACTGTAGAAAAGTCTACTGAAACAAGGGAATCCTCCTAGTAGATCTCACATCTCCTACAAGTATCTAAAGCTACGATATAACCTCCCCAAATCATTTCATATTTCTGTCAGTCCTGGGAGACGTCTCTCTCTCCCACCTAAATCTGAGGGGGAACTTCCTCTGAATGATTTGGTCTTCCTATGAGTCAACTGACTCTCTTTGAGATCAGGATCACTTTGAATCTGCATGCTCCCTCTAAAGCTTGAATCCCTTTGAGTCTATATAATATTTGGAGACATATTTTCCCTCTGCATCAGCTGACTTCCTCTAAAGTCTAATATCCTATGGAATGTACTAGGAGGTTTATCCTCCCTACTGGATCCTAAGGGATGAATCCCTCTTAAATCTAGCTCCCTCTGAGATGGTACTTGGTGGGGCCACCTGCCTCACCACTGGTGGATCCATCTGCTCCTCCTCATGATATGGATCGTCAATGCCATATATCTGCATCCCCTTTGCATCCTGCAAAGTATCACAAGACCATGTTGGCTTCTTCCTGTTCACTGCAACATTTCTGGGTAGTCCCTTCTAGAGTGATCAACTGAACTAGAGGGATTTGTACAATCATATTCAAAGACTTCTTCTCCTTAAAATCAATCTCTATATGATATACTTTGTATCCTACAAAAGTACCCTTCTTTCTAGAAGGTCTTAACCTCATCCTCTTCTCTTTTGGTACATGGATGTGTATGTTCATGTGCACGACTCTATGTCTAGATAGTCTAATCTGTGTCTCATCTAGAGACCATCTAATATGTTTCCTTCTACAACCATCATTATAGCTCCCTGCAAGATACCAGATATATAAAATATGCAGAACATAAATATAATGCTAGAAATGACAGAATAATAGTAAAATATCCAACATAATATTCACAATAACACATAAATGATATAAGAATAGCAATTAAAATAACACTTTGATTCAGAAAGCAATGTTCATAGGCCTCTTCAAGGGGGCAACCTCCAATCGAGCAGCGCTGGAGCCAGGAGTACCCTAGGGGAGCCAGAGCCTTGTTCTGCAGTTGCTGGATCAGATGCGAACTTTTGAGATCTTGAAGCCATTCTTGGTGCACATCTTGGAGCCAATCAGGTACAATGAAGGAAAGAGAAAAAAGGGATCCTTCATCTTCATAGTTCCAGGACAGTGCATCCGCCACGACATTGTCTTTGCCCTTCTTGTAAATGATCTCATAATCATATCCAAAGAGCTTAGTCACCCATTTTTGTTGTTCCTGGGAGGAGATGCGTTGTTCTAGAAAGTACTTGAGGCTTTGATGGTCGGTCTTAATTTGGAAGCGTTTCCCCAAGAGATAAGGACACCACAACTCAATGGCATGCATAATCACCAACATTTGTTTTTCATAAATGGGTTTGCCCAGATTCCTTTCAGACAGTTGCTTGCTAGTGAAGGCCAGAGGTCGACCCTCTTGCATAAGGACAGCGTCGATTCCTTTCCCTGAGGCGTCACATTCCAACACAAAGGTCTTTGTGAAGTCGGGAAGGGCCAGAACCAGAGCGGTGCACATGGCCATATTCAAGGTTTGAAAAGCTTGAGCAGCTGCTGGAGTCCAAGTGAAAGAGTTCTTTTCGAGGAGAGACGTGAGAGGTGCTGCAATCTTTCCGTAGTTCTTAACGAACTTGCGATAATACCCTGTGAGGCCCAAAAATCCACACAAGATTTTGAGAGTCTTTGGGTGCGGTCAGTCTTGCATAGCTTCAATCTTTTTCGGGTCCACCCTGATGCCATCCTTTCCCACCAGATGACCCAAGTATTCTACTTCCGAGGCACCAAAAGCACATTTGGATTGTTTCAGGAAAAGTTGGTGCTGAGAGAGTAGGCAGAGAACTTGATCCACATGAGTAAGATGGTCTGTCCAGGTCTTTCTATAGATGAGGATATCATAAAAAAAAACTAAGACAAAATGACGGAGAAAAGGGCGGAAGACATGGTTCATGAGGCTCTGGAAGGTGGAGGGGGCTTTACACAAACCAAAGGGCATGACCAAAAACTCATAGTGGCCCTCATGAGTGCGAAAGGCGGACTTGGGAATGTCGGCCTCTTTCATACGTATTTGGTGATAGCCTGAGCGAAGATCAAGTTTGGTAAAGAATTGGGTGCCACTCAATTCATCCAGGAGGTCATCAATGACAGGAATGGGAAATTTGTCTTTGATGGTCAGTTTGTTGAGAGCACAGAAGTCAGGAAACATTATCCAAGAACCTTATTTTTTCAGTACCATGATGATCGAAAAGGAGTAAGGGCTCGTACTAGGACGAATGATGCTGACAATAAGGAGTTCCTGGACCATTTTTTCAATTTCATTTTTTTGTGCAAAGGGGTGGCGATATGGACATATATTGGGGGGAAGGATTCTTGGGACAAGGGGAATGGAATGATCATGGACACCGTGGGAAGGAGGGAGTCCTTGGGGGGTGGAAAATACCTTTTGATTTTTAGAAAGGATGGCTTGGAGGTCTTGGGGCATTGGTGGTGTCTCTGTGGCTTGTATGGCATGGAGTTGGGCAATGACGCCAGAATGACCTTTTTTGAGCAGTTTTTCCATGCAATGAGAACTGATGACCTCAGGTGAACCAATAGTGATGCCTTGGAATTTATATTGGTGGCCTCCTTGGTTGAATTGCATGGTTAAGTTATGAAAATCCATGAGAATGGGACCCAAAGTCCTTAGCTAGTATGCACCCAACACAATGTCGCAACCGCCCATGTCAATAGAAAACATATGGGATTTTAGGTGGTAGTCACCGATTTGGAGACGCACATTCTCATAGTGCCCGCCACATTTCATAGAACCACCATTGGAAATCATGATTTGGAAATTGTTGACAGCATGGATGTAGCAATGGGTTTCTTGAGCAATGCGGCGATGAATAAAATTGTGGGTGCTGCCACTATCAACCAGAATGATGACCTTTCGGTGCTTGATGTAACCAATTAACTTGAGGGTTTGGGGGGTAGAGAAGCCGATGAGAGCATTGAGAGAAATGATCGGTTCCACTTCGGGAGGGTTAGAGGGAGGGTTTATGTCATTGATTTCTGGTGACTCGGGCACAAGGGGAGTGTCAACATCCTCTTCCAGAATATCCTCAGAGATGGCCATAAAAAGATTTTGTTCCTTACATTTGTGGCCTGGGAAATATTTGTCATTACAATTATAACAGAGGCCTTTGAGTTGGCGTTCAACCATTTCAGCCCTGGTCAATTTTTGCATCTTTAATGGGGTGGAGGGAGTAGTGGGGTTTACTGGTTTAGGGCGAGGGATAAATGAAGGCTTACGGTTTTGAGAGGAAACAATTTGTTGTGATTCTTTATATTTTTTAGTAGCCTCCACCCAAGTCATAGGTCGAGCCATGAGGACATGGGCCCAAATCTCCTCCTTGAGGCCACTGATAAAACACTCTCGAAAGAAAGCATTAGTCATGCCCTCTGTTCGAAAAGTTAGGCGCTCAAATGCAACTATGAAGTCTTCTACTGTGCCTGATTGCTTTAATTTTGTCAAACATCCCAAATGGTTGGTGTCAGTGTCAAAGCGTTCATAAAGCTCAGTTACAAATTGGGTCCACGCAATATACCCTTGACGGGAATTTTTTCTCCATTGCCACCATTGCCAACGTTCTTGATCTAGATGGAGAACACCATACCAGAGTTTGGCCAAGTCATCTGTAATGTTGTAGAGAGAGAAATAATGTTCCATTTGGGTGACCCAACCAGTGGGGTCTGAGCCATCAAATTTGGTTACATCCACTCGTGGAAGGCGTATGTCCCATTGAAAGTGATGGGGTTGAAAGGAATGGGAAGAAGTTTCACCTTCAGTCTTTGTATGTGAATCAGGAAAAGTGTCATCGGTAGGGATCTTGAGTTTGGTGCAAAGTGATGCAAAGACAAATTCAAGCTGGGTGGTCAGTTCGTGTTTGACTTCCGCCATTGTGGACTGCACGACTACATTTACAGATGCATTTATGGTGGTATTGATGGATGCATCACGGGAGGCAATAGTAGCACTGAGTTGTTTCACTTCTTGTTGGGTCTCGAGGAAACCGGATTGAAAGGTGTTGAAGCGAGACTCTAGTTCTTGGCTACGGGTATGGGCCATGAGGATGGGTGAGCTGAAAAGGGAGCGGGCGGGGTCAGAAATTTTTGCAGAAAAATGATATGGATGAATGTGATAAGGGAGAAGAGATGAATCTAATGGAATAGGTCTCAAATAATGGTGAACAAATTTCCAATTTTTTTTTTTTTTTACAGCTGCAGGGTTATACTTTGGTCTGAAGAATGTTGCAGTGCTGAAATCCCCAAATTCTTAACCAGAAAGAAATGTGTATTCACTTGGAAACCCGAACACAGATGCACGACAATAGATCTCGCCGGTTTAATTTGTTTATGTTTATGTTTATGTTCCTCGAGGGTTAGGTATTCGAGGGTTCTACAGACAAGGGTTTGTCCTGTGCTATAGCTCTCTGATATACGTGCGGGGTCCAACAATAGTACTCGGCCCAATATCTCAAGGCACTAACTAAGGAGGATAGACCGTACCCTTAGCCGTACTACCCAACTACCCAGGTACTAGAGAGTATCTTCCCGAGTGCTGTTCTCGGTGACACTATAGTAGTCCGATGGCTGATAGGTTTATCTAAAGAGGGCTTCAATAAATTTAGGCTGATCTGTACACAGGTGTTGTCTGATGTGCTACCACTCGAAGGGGTACCAATAGGGGTTACAAGGGTGGACAACAGATGTGCGCTTAAGAACCACTTGTATTTCCTGTGTGTATGAATCCCTCAACCGCAGGTTTATGCACGTAACGACATATCTCTATGGCTTAAAGACGCCGGAATACGTCTCTACCCTGAAAAAACAAATACCCACAATTTCTGCCAAGGAAAGTGCTCTGATACCACTTGCAAGATACCAGATATATAAAATATGCAGAACAGAAATATAATGCTAGAAATGATAGAATAACAGTAAAATATCCAGCATAATCTTCACAATAACACATAAATGATATAAGAATAGCAATAGAAATAGCACTTTGATTCAGAAAGCAATGTTCACAGGCCTCTTCAAGGGGGCAACCTCCAATCGAGCAGTTCTATGTTACAATAATCTCGAAGCTAGGGTTTTCATACCCTCGACCCTTATTTATACTAAATATGTCGATTAAGAGAAGTATCTAGAGGAAGATCCTTCTAGAAGTGGAAGCTTCTATTAGGTCTTCTTACATTTGCCTTATTCTATTTTATTGAAAGGCCTTATTAATATTGACCTTTATTACATCCGAATACATTAATCTACCTATGTGCGGGTTAGGACCTTAACACTCCCTCTCGGAGATATCAACTGTGACCTTCTCGGAACAAGAGCAACAAGAAGGAACATAACATACCAGAACAACATTCTTATGATAAGAACAATAATAAAAACAAGAATGGGACCAATCACTCTTCTAGTGTTGAGACCAATCACTCCTCCATAGTAACCTGCCTAGAACGAGAAACAAGAGCAACACCATCTCCATGGTAACCTCCATGGAATTTACAAGATAAATTGCTTGGGACAATGTCAACAACCAAGAACATCTTCTAGAGGAGATCAATTCATCTTGTAAATAAGTGCATTATTAATGTTGAACAATGAACATTTACTTAATGATCATTGTACCAAAAATATTCAAGTGTTACTAAAGATTTGATAGAAATAACAGTAATACAATTCTAAAGACTGTTATTCTATTTACAACACTTCCTTAGGATGCAACAATATAGAATATCAGACCTGATATGAAAAACTGAAGTCTAGCTGCTTCTTTTCTACTTGAGTTGTCATATACTGTAGGAGGTATCATCATTGTTGTCTCCAACTCTTGGGCTTCCTCTAAGTGTACTAGATCTAATATCCCTTTGGATCTATTGTCATTGCTTGGATAAATGTCCTCTTTCCGAGTGCACGTCTCCTGAAAACAACATCATAAGTGCACCATCCAACTTTTTCTTCTAATCTGATACATTACGTCAACAAGAAAAAGTTATAAATATAAATATGAAGGTTCAATGTATAGGAAAATATCAACAAGCCTAAAACCCTAAAAAAATCAATTTTGATGGAAAGTCAATTTGAGAGATGCAGCAGTTGCACTAGGGAAAGGCGAGCTGATCTATGACGAAAATTTTCCCAACAACTTTATAATAAGTGTTCAACGAACTTGGCAGGTTTAGGTTTGTGTAATGACAAATTGTAGCGGCATATTGTAACAAAAAATCTCATGATATTCCTTCCAATGGTTAGACTGTTCTGAAGGAAAATCGCTCTAAAACCATGTTAGATTTTCATTGGTTTTGTTAACATTAGATTTACGATATTATTTTAACATTAAATAACCATATACTGAAATATATAAGAAGAAAATAAACAAACACAATAAGTAACAAAGATATATCCTGGGAAAACCCCAAACTCGGGGAAAAACAAAACCAACTTTTCTTAGAGAGAATATTCCAATACAACCATGAACAAGCTCTATTCACAAGAGAAACCCAACAATGAAGAAAACCTAATAAAAAATACTTATCTCTTATTCTTGTTAAACCCTAGTGAGGGTAGACAACTGAGTAGCACCACAGAACTGACACAATATAGGCACATCACTAGAGCAATATAGTGCACCATAAAACTGACAATAGGTAACTACAACTACAATTGTAACTTCAACTGCAATTGCAATTGCAACTGACATTGCGATTGCAACTGACACTGCCCCTAGAAATGTAACTAGCACTAAGGAACTGGGTAGCACCACACAATCTTAGTGCAACTCTTCTAGAGGTAGTGCACAAGAGAAACCACCAAGATCCACCAAGAATATCCTTCCCAAGTAGGGCACACTCTCCAAGAGAACTAGAAACTAGAAATAATGGAATTTCTGCAATTGCAGCTGAAACTGCCTAACACACATTGTAGAAGGAGAACTACGTGACTGTACAAATAAAATGACCTATATTTGTATTTATACTAATATGGGCACTTGTCTAGGCCCGAATTCTCTTCCTAGAAATTATATTTCCACTTTATAATTATTATTTCTTGTGGGCCGACTTCTCTTCCATGGTCTTCTATTTCACTTTATTCTTTTCCAGGGTGTTCTTCAACTATTCAATGATATTCCTTTAACTTCTTGGAATCTTATTCTTCTCTAAGAAAAGTTTTCCATTAGGGAATACCTCCCACAACTACCAAAACATCAACATGTCCCACCCCAGGAAGTGTTCCCCTTCTTTGCTCAACAGTCCTTCGACTGCCCAACTTCCCTTCCAGGGCTTCAACAGTAGGTCGGAAATGAAGTCTTAGAGCCATGTAGTTGCAACTTTGCACCTTGGGAAAAAAATTACCAGTAGATCTCTCACATGGAGACAATGATTATGGGCTTGGAAACCCTCTTCTTCAACAAACATAGGCCTGAAAATCATTTTCTTTTAAAAACACGGGCTTGAAAAACCCACGTATTCAATATCACACGGGCTTGAAATCCCACCTCTTCATTCATGAACAGGCCTTCCCAAGCACATAGTTATGTGATGAAAACAAGTTACATCAAGATGAAAATTCTTATCAAAGGAAAGTTGGTCTTCATGAGGAAGTAAAGAGCCAATCCCCCCATAAAACAGTAAGGCCCAACAATATATTTGCATGATTATAATTGGACATTTTTTACCTTAAGAGATAACTTAGCTCCTGTTGGTGACCCATTCCCATTCCTTAGGAACTTAGGATAAATACATATCCCATAATTATACTTTTATAAATATTATTAAAATATTCCCTTTAAGATTCACACCCCTTTCCTATTCTAGTGGAGTTTACCCCCTTGTCTCTTTTCGTCTGATTGGTCTGCGCACAGTGACATGTTTTATTAATATCCGAGTGAAATTGCATTTTGAAAAAATAGGTGCACTGGCCTTTGTCACAATCTAGGATCTTCAGCCTAATAACCACGCAGGCACTTTGGCCTCAATATACATATATATAAAGGCTCTTTGGCCCCAAAAATATTCTCGCTACAAATATGGTACGGTGCACACTTTGAAGCGATCCTTGCACACTTTCTCAGGTGCGCGCAAAGCTATGAAATGAGTGCGTACTCTTCCCTTGGCTCACGTGCATGAAAATCCTCACACACTTACTTAGGTGTGCACAAAGATATGAAACATGCACACACACATTCCTTGGTGCGTGTGTGCTAAACTATACCCAAAACTTGTGTGCACCATGTCTCACCAGCCTATATGTACATTTACATTTATATTACAATTGGGGTTCAACCTAGGGGTATTACAGGAGGAGTGGCCTCGATGGTGGACATAATCCCTTATGTTGGAAAATGGTTTCTCAACATAGCTAGTTGCAACATGGAAGTTTGGGCGGGTTGACTATTAGCTCATTTAGCATCATCAACCAGTTCCCACACACGATGCATCTCAGGTAAAAAAAAATACTCATGGGTATAATGTCTATAGACACCACAAATAACACAAGGTTTATTGGTGTGAAGGTTAATATTCTTCCCCTATTTAGGCTGGGGATTGTTACATTTTCCTTAGGTTGTCTTCCCCTAACATCGATATTAGGTTGTTGGTTTGGATTTCCCTAGTTTTGGTTATTATTCTTTCCCTTCCCCTTGTTCTTATTTTTATTTTGATTGGGGGTTTGGGTGTAGTTTGTTGTGCATACACTTTGCCTTCAGGAGGGGGTGTAGGCTAAGAAATTGGAGTTTGGGGTATCATGGATGGAGGAACCATGACAATTGGAAGAGGGATAGGGAAAATACAATATGGATTCATAGTTTCCCCACCATAGGAGGAAATGTTACAAGAAGGTACATGTACATGTGGGTGCGCATGGGGTGCAAGATAATAGGTATCGGTGGCCACTTGAGATGAGGATCCAGATAAACCTTGAGGGAGATTAGGATATCCATAAGAGGTGTTTAACCCTCCATAAGGATTACCATATCCACTACATCTAGGGGGATTAGGGTGTGTATAAGTATGAGACATAGATCTTATAAGGCCATCGGTTGCATGGGATTCCATTGGTGTAGACAAGTCACCTGAGCGAGAGAGTGGGGCATCAAGAAGGATGGTATATAAATACCCCAATTGAGCATCGATAAGATTGTATTACTATTCCTTTTGGATGGATTTCTCCCCATTTCTAGGCATGTTCATGCATACATCCTTAGAAATGGGAGGAATATAGGATTTTAGGAACCAATCCATTAGGAATCAATGATTTATATCATATTTACACAATTCATGTCTTCTATGACATTCATGGATATGATCTATTATGTGGGTGGTCGTAGTTTGATTGAAGTTGGTTAAGATCTCAATTCCTATGTCATGGCAGAATGGAAGATGGAAAAAAGTACAAAAGGAATTTTCTATGGATGCAAAGGAGGTATGGGTATTTCCAAGTTGGTATATGTACCTTTTGGTAGCAACACCCATCAGAGTGTGTTGAAACAACGCCAACCTAATAAAATATTCCATTATGGAGTTGGAGGAATAAGATAGGTGGAAGGACATGATGTAGTTAGAACAATCCTTTTTAGGTTTACCCTCAAACTTAAGGATGTCAAAGGGAGGTTTATTTGGCATATTGGGCCAATAGGGATCATGGAAGATAATATCATTGATCAACTTATTCAAATCAGGGAGATTTAAACCTGCCACAAAACACATAGAATGTTGGTTGGACTTAGCTACTACATTTGTTCCTGTCATGGTGGAACTTGGATTGGATGAGGATGAACTAGAAGAAGAAGAAAGAGTTCCTGAACTAAATGAACCAACACCTCTCGATGGGGAGGAAGATGAGGATTCAAAATAATAACAACTTCTTGAATCCAAAGAGATAGAACTCAAAGGTTGGCTATGGGGATGAGCCCGTACTTGTCAAGCAGGGGAGATAATGCGTCTAAAAAGGAAGAAAGGCCAAATGTCTCACAACCTACAAAACTACCTCCTAGGAGGAGTTATGGTGTCTAGATGCAAGTATCAATGTAAGATGAAAAAATTTAATCAAAAGGATCAAATAACAAATAAAATGAACTAAGCACAAAATTGATCTTACAATACACTCACTATGTGCTCAAGTGGTGCAACAAGAGGGTATAAGCGTGTATGAATCAAAATAAGATAGCCTAATCCAAGAAGCTTCATCCTATAAAGAGAAAATACTCTAACCTATAAGAAAAACTAGATGCACTCAAACAAATCCTAGACTATGGATAAGGGCCTTTCAATCAATTGACAATAAGGGTAGTAAGGTATCCATGTGGATAAATGAATGCATGAAAGAGACAATTATAACTAGGATTCAATAGGTAGTTAAGTTTGACATACCTAGAGAAATTTGTCTCAGGTGCCCTCCTCCTATGAGGGCCACTTGGGTAAGGATACCTATAGAAAGGCCACTAAGCTACCTCTTCATAGGCATGTGTAATATGTTTCCTTACCTTCAAGCTGAAATATAATGGTTGCAATATCTTCAGTAGTGAAAGATCAATGAGTCTCAATCACACATCCAATCCAACCTTGGTATTATCCACTCCAAAGAGTGTACTTGTTACTAAACGGGTTCCAACCATGTCCACTAGAAAGGATTTTGAAAGTACCCTAATATTCAATGCCTATGTTTCAATGTGAAATGACTAAGGGGAGTTATTTAGATGCCTATCCCCAAAGTCCTAACCTAAATATAATATTTGTTTTGGGCCCAAGTGGGCTTAGATGTGTTATATTAATTGGTTGATTATTAGTCTTAACTTCCATTGATCTATTTTCCTATTAGGGACATGAGTTTTCAACCTCTTAGGGTATTCTTAAAGAATCTATTAAGATCCCTTCTACGTTTGTATATAGGTGGTGCTCCTCTGTCTCACTCAAATTTTCCATATACTTATTTAACAATAAATTTAAGAATTCATATTATATACACCTGTGAGTGGATTGGTTGGTGAAATAACTGAAATGATAACTGGTAAATAATAGAAAAATAATATCCTCATTTAAAATATACAAAAAATAATCATATTCGTTCATTCAAGTAATGAGAAAAAAGATTCAAAACAAGACTCATAAGATAGAAAATAGATTGGTGGTCCAAATCAGAGAGATTTGAATGATTTCATTCATTTAATATCATAATATGCATAGGAGAAACATGCTCGATATATCATGCTTATATAAAATAAAAAAATCACAAAAATAATGAACTCCTGGAATAGCTCTCTGCGAGAGTCGAAAATATTAAGAAATGATGTTCTAGTTCAAATAGAATGTTGGCCTATAACACAACATAACACTCCTAATACTAAAATGATAAAAGGAATGTGTTCAACTAAATGGATTTGGATGAGGTTCCTGTAAACCATATATAGCAAATTTAACCTAGAAGAAGAGAAGAAATGCAATCAGGGATCGACTTTATAAGTAAACATTAAACCTATGAAGTTGGATGATCAAATATTGGGACAAAATAAGGGAAATGCTTCGAAATGAGTGTACTAAAAAAATGAAAGTGGAATGATGGATGGATCTCTCTCTCCCCTTTTCCTCACCCAAGCCTTCATATATATATAATATTGGAACTCAAACTTTTTTGGTGCAACTGCTTCTTGGTAGTTACTCAAGATTGGTTATTTTTTTTAACAAATTATCGAGCCACTCTTTTTAATATATATATGATGGATGGATCTCTCTCTCCCCTTTTCCTCACCCAAGCCTTCATATATATATAATATTGGAACTCAAACTTTTCTGGTGCAACTGCTTCTTGGTAGTTACTCAAGATTGGTTATTTTTTTTAACAAATTATTGAGCCACTCTTTTNTTAATGGTGGAACTATTATGTCCTTCTCTCCCCTTTTCCTCACCCAAGCCTTCATATATATATAATATTGGAACTCAAACTTTTCTGGTGCAACTGCTTCTTGGTAGTTACTCAAGATTGGTTATTGTTTTTAACAAATTATCGAGCCACTCTTTTGTATAGTCCTTTAATGGTGGAACTATTATGTCCTGCTTTAATGGGAGCGAAAATATTTCATCTTCCATTGCTCTAAATTCAGAGTGTAACTATTGAACTGATGTAAGATGGTATTCATTACCATTCACAAAGCTAACTAAACATCATTTAATTTCCTCCTCCAAAGAGTTAGTGAGGATGTCAAACTCATTACCCCATGAAGCTTTAATTATATTTAAATTTGTTTCTAATTACTCCTTGTTATGAGGAAAATCTCTTTATGGCTAGGGGAAAACCACAACAGACAAAAATGACTGCAGAAATCAACTATATTCTCAAGTATGCTATATAAATAAATATGCCAACAAGACAAGATAAAAGGCCTACCTTGTCTAGACGTTTGATGAAGTCCACCGTTGAGAACTTGTCCCAAAACAATATACCTGCAACTAGTCCTCAAAAACCAAGAAAAGAAAGCATATGGTGATAAAAAATGATGTTAGAACATTCAATAGCATAATGCATTAATAAACATGACAAATACGCCCATGGAATAATAATTCAAATATTTGCAAGATATCAATTGGATGGGAAAAGAGTATTTCTATTAATACATGATCAACATAAGTGAAAATGTTACAGACTTCCATGTTGTCACAGTTCAGAACCGAGAAACTAAGTTCCTTCCAGCTAGGCCTCCACCACTTCAATCGTCCACCAAAGGAAATCTCATAAAAGAGAAACAATGAGGTTCTTAATCAATAAGGGAAGAGCTTGGCGGATGAACACTGTGTTCAGAATTAAAGGACAAAGGGATGCAAACTCAATATGAAGTAAATAATTTCTCCAGAGTAACTTTGCTCTCAAAGTTGAATTATTTCTCCTCTTTTCCATAGCTCGGAATTGACCCATTTATAGCCTTAAAATGGAACTGAAGGGCCGAGTTGGAACATTTCCAGTATATGGAAGGCCAAGGATCATAGATCTCATGTTGTGACATGGAAACCCGACACCATTTTTCATTTTTGGGCACAAATCCCATGTACGTGGGTTGTAGTGATGCAGCCTGCGTATACACATGTTGTATAGTAGGCAAGGTTAGTACATGTAGAAAACAATGTATTTTTAGCTATGGAATTTTCAAAAAAGGATGACAAGTCTGCATAGGGAAATGGAAAAAGGCCTTATGTGCAAGATTTCCTAGGGTGAGGAAAATATTGCTATAAGAAATGCCCCCTAATGTGTGAGGTTAGAGGAGTATATGTGATGGCCGAAATACATTATAAAAACCCAGAAGTGGAGTGATGGGGAACCAGCTGGAAGAACTAGTTGCTCATTACATTCTGCACTGACTTTTCATACATGGTTTCCAATAGAATTACATTGTAGATCCATGTGAAAATATACCAAGCAATTGTCCATGGCCATGAATAGGAAAATACAAATGCAGTTACATGCCAAAGGGTGTCATAGTCATGAACAAGGCCCAGTAGAATCAGTCTCAAAATCAATCAGAAGATATCTATATACAATGGAGTACAATATGATCTCCCATGATCAATGAAGTCATATAGGTATTGGTCCAAAAAGGAAGCAACAACTCAGGAAAGTTGCGGCCACATACTAATGTCTTCAAGTCTTCAAGTCTTCTACACAATCCGCCAAAGGTGCAAGTCTACATCATGTGAATAAAGGAGTTGAGGTCAAACAAAATGAGCCATCGTTTGATTACTGGTCATTGAGGTATATCGTTAACAAACACGAGACATCCTACTGATGATGAAAGTAGGTATCAAGGAACCGAGTACATTCTCACAAGTGTGAATAAAGGAGTCGGGGTCAAACACTTGAATAATCCATTGATCAGGAGACATTGATGTATTCACAACTGTCGATGGTGAGAGAACCTGCCACTAATGATTGCAAGACTCAAGGTACTCATAAGACTCTAGGTCTCATTTCCAAAATAGATGAGTTGAAGTTCATGGACGAAGACTCGTTGAAAGGAGAGCATTAAGGCATCTTTCATCATTCATCACGAGGAACAAACTAGGAGCTTCATGATTTGGAGGAAATCGGATGAAGAACATGTTCACAAACCAACGACCATGTGCGTCTTTCGTATGTGCCAAGTGCAAGCGATACAAGAAAAAGACCCTATGAATACCAACCAATGAGGAAAATTGTCGACAAAGGAGAGGAAACCACCAATAAGGCTAATGGAATCCAAGACACTACACGAATCCCAATGTGTGAATAGATGTATTGTCATCGAACACAAGGGAAACCACCCAATCAATGACTAATGATGAAATGTCGACTACTAGGTTCAAGGTTACCTACCAGTGATGAAAGTAGGACCAGGGTGTGTGATAGGACTACAATATCATCTGATTCTGAGACAAATTGAGGGTATGGCCGACATGCAAAGTCAAGAGTTCTTAGGAATGACCGACACAGGTTGATGGACTTCCTTTGAACAACAACATGAGACATATGGAAGACTTCAACAACATAGACTAGATGATGAAACCATGAGATGCAAGAGGCATCAATGAGATTTTCCATAGGAACTAGAAGAGTAACCAGTCGGTAGAGAAAAATCTCTATAATGAGCTCAGCTTCCTAAGGCCATGCTAAACCCAAAATTGTGATGACAAATGGAATCAATAACTTTGTGCTCTATTCAAAGGAGACAAAACTGCTTCCAATATAAGATAATATTCCCTTCCCTCCCATCTTTTTTTTTTTCCATAGACAAATGAATGCTATGATACAGAGGAGGAAACGAGTGTCGCAAGAAAGAAAAACTAGTTCCAACAGTGGAACATACCTATGCTTAATACAAGGATATGCATGCGGGAGATGGACACTTGGGGAAATGTTCCCTCCTAGGTATAAGGTGTCAAATTGCAAAGGATATAAATGAGTCTCTTCTTGGTTGGGGACGCAAAACTGATGAGGAAAATGGTTTATAATGCAAAGCGAGAACTAGTTATAGGCTTAATATTACCAGCAAGGGCATGATATGCAATCACAAATTAACGCCAAAAAATGTCCTTTTTCATGACATTTAGTCTACTTGGTGTGAAAAAGGGATAAACTTGTACCAAATAGACGTCCTTTCAAATCCAATTTACGAACATGAAAGAGACAAGTTCACTCGGCAATCTTTTCACTTTTTGAAGACGAGTTGGAAACGAGCTTAAATTAAACTCGGTTGGGAGTCCTCTAGGTGTAAGGCAACGTGTTTATGAGTGAGAAATGAGGCTCAACATAAAGTCATGTATTATCTATACGAGACTCCCGGTCCTACAAAAAAATTCTACATGGGCACCAAATGAAGTAGAGGATCTAACTAGGGAACCCATGTTTGGTAAGTCTCAACCACTTGATAATGACACATCTTATAGCAGATGGAGGGTTTTGTGTCGCAACAAATGGGTTCGTACATAAGGCGTATGAGTAACATTTATAGGATAATGCAAAAGTGCATGATGGAATGAATATCTATCCTATATGTTGGGTAGTGAAAATACCTGCCTGTGGTTACGAACGACCAACGTAATGTGGAAATCCACAAGAATCCTTGGTGAAAACTACAAAAACCAATTCAATCCACTACTATATTAGTCCATTAGGTGAAAAAATGAATCAAAACTATAGAAAGTGGGTAAAAATTGTTATAAATAGTAACAAAACCAAAAATTACTATGTCATTTTGACTTTTTACCCAAATAGTGAAAATTGGACCAAATTACCTCCGATCTAAAACTAGTGATTGCGGGAGCGTCAGCTGACGAAATCAGAAACCGTCTGGACTAGGTAATTCCTCTTCCCCTCCTCTTCCTTTATAGTGGATTAAATTATTAAATTAGGTTTCAAATTTTGAGTAAATTAGGGCGCAAATTGAGTAACTCAGTATTCACAGGCTACCGTTCATCGGGTTGCATATATGTGAGGTTATACGCGACTGTGTAAAATACATAGCGCATATAATCATCCCTATCTATGACTGTAAATGAAGCATCTCACATACAAGTCCATAATCAATGATTTCTATGGTTGCTAACTCAAAATTTGACTTTTATTTAGCAGGATGGTGCTAGAATGGAGGGAAAGAGAGCATGAGGAGGTAGATGTTGCTATGGAAATAGATCCGGGGCCCCAAATGGCCTTGAAAAGATGTGGATTATACAAATTTTGGGCACTCAAAGGGATGAGGGCCCATGTGAGGTTGGTTGAGATGCTTGTGAATTACTGGGACCCTGACAGTGAAACCTTCAACCTCAATGGCCAACCATTGAGGATTGAAGTGGAGGATATACACTTTTTAAATGGGTTATCGTGTCGGGGTGATGTGGTAAAACTCAAATCATGGGGAGATAGAAGAAGAATGAAGATAGAGGAGTACATATATGCTCACTACGTAGCAGGGACCTCGAAGGTTGAGAGTCAACTCCCCATCCGAGCGATAAACAATCTCAACCTCAAGATTGTTGTCCTCATGTTGACCAGGATCACAAGATCGGCTTCGTTGCACTAGGCATCAAGGCCACTCATGTTCTATGCTGTAGAGTGATTGAGACCCACAGTATATGATTGGTGTACCTCACTACTGGCTAATATGAAGAGCCAGTTGACAGATTGAAAATAGGGTAGAAAGAGGAACTTCGGGTTTGCCTCTATCTTATGTAGCTTTTTCTTCGAGTGGGGTTCTAGGTTTGGGAACTAGAGTCGAGATTCTTCTGAGAGGACCTCGCGATACAACCGTGGCATGGTGGACTGAGCTAATGAGACGACAGGGGGGAGGTAGTGTGCCCACACCCTACAACGAGGATTTCTTCTACTGGTGGAGGCGACATGTCATTTCTCTGGATGACTACCCCTATGCAAGGATCAAATTCAGAAGGGACCCTGACATGCCACTTGCACCAAGGACCACCTACAAGGACATAGGTATGTCAAATGTTTTTAAATATTTCTGTTTTTTGTATTTTTGTATAGTGAAACAAAAATATTTTTCAATGATGATTAAGTACTAACTAGACACTTGTGTGACAAAGACATGGGTCCACGACGGTCGGATGGTCTTCACCGACATTGTCAAAGGCATCGAGGAGATGAGGCGATAGGAGGAGAAGTTGAGAGAGTCCTTCAAAACGTGCAGGGCAACCTGTCTTGTTTGACTCATAGGATTCTGATGGTTCAAGTAGAGGATGTGCCAAAAGCCATGCAACAACAAGTGGTTGGTGTGCCCAAAGCTTGGGTGCGAATATTTAGGCATCTCACAAACATTGTAGTTTGTTACCATGAAACACATCCGACGCCATAGGTGTAGTTGTTGTGGATCTTGTATTATCGAATGTATATGTGTGTTGAGGGTGTTAGCCCCAATTTTGTACTATAAACATAATATTTTTTGAAATGTATATAAAACAAGGATCTTCAACTTTACTTATATTACAATGTGTACATTGATGACATGGTTTTCTTTGCTTTAGTTATGTGACAAATTCCAATCTAAAATGAAATTAGCATAAGCATCAGATACATAATTAGAACTCCTAGGTATGTGATAATAAGTAATAAAATAAAACTATCGTTCTAAAAAATGTACCCATAGGAATCGTCGGAGTAAAGTAGGATAACGCACGTGGTAACTACCGTTCAACTGACATACTACTAATTGGGAATCCAGGCGAACCTCTAAAGAGAGAATACCATGTGAGATAACATCACACAAAAGTTCTATAAAAATGCTATATTCAGCCACATTATTCGTAGATGGCCCTAAGCGTACGCCACCTAAAGACACCAGTAAACCCTCGGGTGAGTAAACCACCAAAGCGACGGAAGCCAAGTTCCATATATGATGACTGACTTCGTCTGTGAATCCTAAGTAGACCAAAGAACCTGTTGACATCTGCCAACCAAGGGAAAACTCGATAAACAAGTTGAAGACGAAAAAAAGAAAGGGGAAAGATATATACACTAAATTACATTAGTATACAAAGAATTCCGCCGAAGCTTGGGGCTCAGGCATAATATATTTTCATGTAGAACCCATTCTTGGGCTCGGCCAACATATTCCCTTCATAATATTCTAACTCATAGGCTCCTTTTTCTAAGACATGTCGCAGGACATAAGGACCATTCCACATGGGTTTAAACTTTCCTGCCCCCAACTATTCTTTGGCTTGATCATATAAGAGGACCAAATCACCCTCAGTGTGCAACCGAGGACAAACAAACTTATAGTTGTAGAGGCGTCTCGATGATACTCGTGAAGACTCTCTAGGTGTACAAGGCGTCACTTGAGATTGGAAGTGTTAGGTAGGAGCGCAAATTTCAACTTAAGAGAAGTGATTTCGCATTCAATAAGTAATATTGACTCCACACTGTGTACTAACTGGAAAGGGGAAAAACCAGTGGTAGTCTTGACCAAGGTTCGGTATGCCCAAAGTGAAGGATATAACATAATGTGCCAGTCAGACTTACTTTGGCTAACAATTTTCTGCAAAATGGTCTTGAGAGACTTGTTGATGGCCTCTACCTTTACATTTTCCTAGGGGTAATAAGGAGAAGAATGACCATTCTTAAACCTTGACTTAGATGCCAGTTCTTCCATCATTTTGTTCTGAAAGTGACTGCCATGATAGTGACAATCTCACTCGGGATACTGAACCATGCGATAATTTGATTGAATACAAAAAAGATGAAAGTATTCCTGTCGGATTCAACTATAGGAATTGCCTCGACCCACTTAGTAAAGTAGTCGATGACCACGATAATGTGTTGATGCCCCCCAACCAAAGTTGGGTTGCAATCTACAAAGTCCACACCCACTTGGTAAATGGATCGACAATAATGATTGGGTGAAGAGGGGATGGATGCAAGCACATTTTATGAGTGAACACCTGGTAGGGGTTACACTTCTTAACCACTTCAACACAATATTTAAAGATAGATGGCCAGAAATAACCGGCTCATAAAATTTTCTGGGTTGTTGCAAGCCCAGATAGATGACCACCACAAGCCCCATTGTGGAAATCGTTTAAGACTGACTCAGATTCCCTGTGAGTTAAAAAATGATGCAATATATTGTCTATTCCTCGGTGATACAAAGTGTCACCGAAGATAGTATAATTATTATCTTGGTATCGTACACGTTGTCGGTCATCTCGCGAGAGATGCTGAGGGAAATTCAAAGTTTGAAGATAGAGAACAATGTCTCCATATCAAGGGTCAGATGCCAAGACAAGGAAAATGTGTTCGTCTACAAACAAATAAACATGGATAACATCCTTATCTAATCGTGGAAAGTCAGATATTAAGTTCGTGAAGACTAGTGATTTCTTGGATTTTGTAGAAGAGAAATCGAGATCAAATTCTTGTAAAATGAAAATGAATTTATTATATTTTCCCCCTATGATACACTTGGTAAGTATGTATTGAAATGGATTGACATTGGCCACCACAGTAGTCTTGCAAAGAAATATATAATGACGTAAACATTGGACAACGTGAACGACAACCAAAGCTAGATTTTCAACGTGAGAATAATTAAGCTCAGGACCGACTAATTTTCAACTAAGATAGTAGATGACGTGCTCACGGAGCTCATCATCTTCCTAAACCAAAACCATACCAATCGTCTCCTCGAATGCGGAGATATAAAGAAAGTAATCCCTACTGCAGTCAGGATACTTCAGCAGAGGCGTTGATACCAAGGATTTCTTCAAAGCATCGAAGGACTCTTGGGCTCGCTCATCCCAGATAAAAGGGGTGTCCTTCTTCAAAAGACACATGAAACCCTTAGTGATATTGGCATAATTTACTATAAAATGACGTAGAAAGTTAGCTTTCCCCTATAAACCTTGAATTTGTTGAATAGTGCATGGGCTAGGAAATCAAATTATTGACTCAACCTTTAATGGATCTACCATGACCCCTGTCTTGAAAACTAGAAATCCCAAAAGATGGCTAGACCTAACGCAAAATATGCACTTATGAGGGTTCGACCGGATTCTATAGTAACAACATCTTTCAAAAATGAGCTAAAGGTGTGTAGCATGATCCGCTCTCTTACGAGAGTGAGCAGCAAGATCGTCAAGGTAAGCTTTGACTATATGCTTAATATCATGGAATGCGAAGGTCATAACATGTTGGAAGGTTTCTCCTGCGTTTTTAAGGCCGAGAGGAATTTTCTGGTATGCGAAATTACCCCAAGGACAAATAAATTTCGTCTTGTGTTGATCCTTAGGTTTAATTTGAATTGGTTATACCCTAAAAATACATCCATGAAATAAAACACTTTTCTTCCCACACACTTGTTGAGAATATGATCGATGACAGGTGTCGAGAAGTTGTCTTTAGGACAGGCCTTGTTCAGGTCACAAAATTCCATGCATACATGGATAGTTCCTTTCTTCTTATTCGCTAGAATGATATTGGATATCCATTCAGTCAAGGGAACCGGGTAGATGAAGCCATCATTAAGTAGCTTCTCCACAACTCCATTAATAACAAGGGGCCTTCCGAGGATTGACAACTCTAATACATTGTCGAACAGGTTTAGCATCCAGATAAGTTCTAATATCATGCTTAACAACACGAGGGTCAATTCATGGAATATATTAATATGACCAAGAAAATACATATCAGAATTCCTTGAAGAGTTTGGTGTAGATCAAGATTTATTCTGGCGAACAATCCGCATCAATATGTATATTTTCAATCTTTCCAAGGGTACGAGATATATCGATCGTGATGGTAGGATATATAATTTCCATATTTCCTTCAGCATAAATTTTGTTCGTATCAAGTGGAACTACAACATGACTGACTATCTCACTCAAAGTAGAATGGAAATCATCTTGTTCAATTCTTTTAAGATTTGGGAGAAAATAAGAGTGATGATGCATATCATCCTAGGGTTTTTTGGTACTATCCATGGCTTTGATGATAGCTTCATCCGAGGGAAAAGTCTCATCGAGCAATTCATGTGAACAAGACAATGAAGTGGCCCACATGAGCCTAAGAACAAGATTCTCTTTGTCTGTCTACGAGGTAACAGGATTGGGATCGACGGAAGAGTCAAGAACATCTTGATATGCAATCTCTGCTATCGATAGTGGCATGGCCATTCCCGCATGCGAATAACCTTCACAAGATGAATTCAAGGAAGTTAGGGTACTCCAAGTATCAATAAAATAGGAAGTGTGGAAAGGAATGGACCTCTCTGTCGAGATGGGATTACTGGACATGGTGTAAACATGGTGAATCAGTGCCATGAATTTGAAAGTACCCATAAGGGAAGAATACATTCTGACACTAATATTCTCAGTTGTCGGCTGAGAATTGTTGATCACGGGGATCGACGGTCCAACAGAGCATTGGGAATAGCGTACACAAAGGATAACTGGTCGATTGTCACGATCTTCCCATCATGCAGAAAACAAAGAGTACGGAAGACGAACGACACGATGACAATCATAGGATAGGTCCAATTGCATCCTAGTAACAAGTTATAATCAAGAGGCGCATCAACTACCTCAACCTCCACCTCTACTATCTTCCCACCCAACTAGACTGAAAAGGAAGTAAGAATATCATGAGGGCGGAAGGAATGACTTTCAAAAGAAGTCAACATGTTCAATGACTTAGAAAGAGTCAAAGAACTGAGAGCTTTCCAATAGATCAGGGACATCACACATGTAGCAACACCTTCATAAAAAACCACATGTTTGATGGTATACTTTGAGTACCCCACGTGGATTTGGAATGCCACATGATAAGGCAAGCGAGGCTTCACATATGTGACGTCAAACTTGATAAATTTTATGCCACTGGGTTCTAGAGCTCCTAATGCAGATAGAAAGGCATTCCTCTGTGAAGGACACTTCTGGAGTACTTCCAAAGCCGACATCACATAAGGGGTTTGACCCAGGTCCTCCAAAATAGAGTAGTTCTGGGTGGATCTAGAATTTGGATTGTGGGTAGAGCGCTTGAGTACTCCTTTCAGAATACGAGGTGGTGGCTTTGGTTTTTCAATCTGTAAATTTATCTCTGAAGGAGGAGGAGGAGATTCTAGACCAGGAATATCTTGTGAAGAACTATAATCGTGATATTGAGTGGCTACATGAACTTTCACATCGACCATATTGATACACAAACGGTCGCCATCTTGGAATGGTGGGTTTTGACTCCCACCAGCCGCATTTCTGGCATTTGAGGAGCTCGAGGCCACGTGCTGGTTATGTGGGAAAGGATTCATCAACACAATGGGCGGTAGAGATAATAACCTCACAGCTTCCACAAGTTTGGGGCATAAATGAGTAAGGTGATCATCTATAGAAAGATTACATGGAAATTTCACCTTACATCTTTCTTTCTTTCCCTCTCCAACATTATTATTCGTCTTCTCATTATTACCATTGTCCTTGGGTTTATTATTATTTTTCCCACCCTTATGATTATTATTATGACCTTTCTTATTATTCATGCTTGGTTGCTAGTTACCATTTGGGTCAGTCGACGATTGCATGAAATGCACATCCACCGAATGAGTGGGATTGGAAGACATAGACGAAGTTGCACCTCCTGTAGACTGGTTTAGAGACAACTCTTTCAAATGGATTGTCACCGAGTTTGTCGATTTCACATTGGAGGAACCTATAATGCCATCGACATGAGGTTCGGGAATTTATCTAGGGTCATAGGTTGACTGTGGTGCATCCAGAAGAATGTGGTATAACATCCCAGAATGAGTGTATATAAGGTCTAACTGTTGGGCTTTGAATATCACTTCTTCCTTAGTGGTAACCTCGAATGTTGCAACATCCTTCGAGATAGGAGGCTGCAAAGACTTAAGGAACCATTATAAAAGAAATTCCAGGGGTATGGAGGTCTTAATCAACCTCTTCCATCTATGCCAATCCTGGATATGATCCGAGATATGAGTGGCTGTGTCCTAGCATAAAGTCAACAAAATTTCTAGACCAACATCGTAACAAATCGACAATTGGAAGTGGTTAAGGAAGACCAACACCATTTGACTAAAGGTCCCATATTCCCCCTAGGTAGCTCGATATACCATTTCACAGTGACCCCAATGAGGGTGCGTTGAAATAATCTTAACCAAATAGAATTGTCATTAAGGAAATTTGAGGAGCACCTTAGGTGAAAGATAGTAACGTGATCACCAGGATCCTTGCCATTCTTACCTTCAAATTCTAGAATGTTTGAAGGAATCTTGGTGGGAATGGGGGGGGGCATGTAGGATTATGAGACACATGGTCATTCATTAACTTAGACAATTCTAGCAGATTAAGCATGGCCACAAAAGGGAGACAGGGTTGCGACATCTGGCCCCAAGCTCCCTGGAAAGATTGGGTTTGAGGAATTGCAGCCCATCCAGGGTTCTGGTAAGAACCATGGCCCTATCCGGGATTGTAATACCCTCCTCCAAGATGATTCATAAAAGGTTGGCTGGGCATCATTATAGTAGGAATGTTCTCATGGGGGTTATAAAAATTTCCCCCAACCAGATTGGATCCGGGTTGGGGGTTTCCCAAGGTGTGAAACTGACCTCCTCCGGGTGTGAATCCGAAGGATAGAGGTGGACTCATCATGCCAAACATGTTGTTTGAATTCGACATTGGAGAGGTAGGGGTATCAGACAGAAATTAAGCAGAAGCTTGTCCGCCAGGTTGGTTTCTCCACCCAGAAGAAAGAGAATTAGACCCGAGGTTAAAAGCAAGAATGCCTCCCATATTAGGAGTCATTTGGGGGATTTGAGAACCACCAAAGGAAAATGGAGTATAAGTAGGTGTAGTGCCCTCAAGTACAATGCTAGAATTAGGGCCAACAACTGGGATGGCATTCGAAAATTGCGAAGTAAAGTTCGACATACATAGGAAAAAGGACTAGAGGCCATAGGGATGGACTTAACATTATAAACCGGTGAGTGACCAAGAGACCCAAATGGGTTCGAGGCAAGAGATTAAGCATTTACTATAGGATGGGCAGTATTAATGATAGGTTCCTCTGGCACTACAACCATTGTGGTTGCAGGATTCGAAGGGGTGCCATTAACTATAGTAGGTGTGGGAGTCGAAGGGATCCCAGTGTTTTGACAACTAGGTTCAATACTCATCCTTGTAGAATCACAAGTCTGAACAATGGAGGTGTGTGTACCACGTCTAATAACTCTATGCCTTTTATAAGGAAAAGACTCGAAATATGATGGTAACTGTAACAAGCGATGGGACTGGCGTGGACATTGGTTTGATTCCATGATGACTTAAGACTCAAGATACAAAAAATAAATCCTAGGGCCAACTAGTAATCAAAGAGCACACCAAAAATCAAATGAACAATATGCACACAAATGGGGTAAAGTGGTTGAAAAGGGGCCTCCCTCCCTAAAGAAGGTATGTATCACCCAAGAGGGGCCTGGGACTCCCTACTAAAGATCAGAGGTAACATAACTAGTTATAAGGGCCCTCGTGGGCTTAACAACCAGTCGGTCATATCCCCCCAGAGAGGTAATCCTCCATAAAGGTCGTGTGTTGTCTGACCCTTATCTGACCTAGGGTACCTGTAGAATAACCCCTGCAAGTAACGTATGTGGAACCTAATTCAAGAAACTAAAATATAACTGATGCACATGAAAGCCATCGTGAGTCAGGTCCACCGTATGGGCAGGGTAGCAAAGCTAGAAACCTTGAAAGTACCACCTCTCACAGATGTAAAGGCACTAGAAAGATCCCCAGAAATATCTCTGACGCTAAGAAGGTATCGGGGGGATATCCCTTCAACCAACAACATGTGACCTCATGATTAACTCCATTGTAAGTGGAGCCTCTTGATATTACCAATTATACAATGAATTTATTCACTCCCTTTGTCAGACACATATGTTGATTTAATTGCCTTGGAGAAGTTTACTCACAAAATCCTATTCCAAGGCACTAAATCCTGAGCTAGTTTGTGCACCCTAGAAAATAAAATCATGACTAATCAATTTTGAATTATAACATTAATTTTAAAGGTCATTTTTACTCAAAAAGCTATGGTAGTGAAAATCATGATGTTATGACTCAACAAGAAAAGTAAATATGAATACAATGCAAAATCCTAACTCAATTTTCAATGAATGATATGCTTTTTAAAACAAATGCAACTTTTAATTTCAACTCTACAATTCTGAAGTAAAAAATGCAATATTTATTTACATGCACTAAGATAATGACAAAGACTCAAAAGATAAAAGATGCCAAGCAATGTAAAATTACTAATATTTTTTTATTTTCAATATAAGAAAAGAGAAAATGCATGGACTAAACAACAACTTGATATATAAAACTCTACTATGTATATAAATAGATAGCTCAGGTAGAATACCAAGCAACAAGACACCCAACCCAATGTACAAGGACAATCAAAATGAAAAGATGATGAGAAAGACTACGCCCATAAATTCAACCAAAGATAAGTTTCTTGTCATCCCACAAACACTTAACAGTCACTACAGAGACCCAAGAAGACTCAACAATCATCAAAACCCACCTAGAAACCACCAAACCCAACAAACAAACAAAAGAGGTTGATGTACATGAATGTTCAAGGAAACAGAGCGTATGTACACAACTTGCAGAAGGAAAACCTGTGTATATACGCGACTGTCAAGAAAAAAGTTGCGTATATGTTTAAAAAACAAGGCTAGGCAAGGGAGAAGGCTGAAAAAATCAGACCCAGAGTGAACAGAGGTTGTCAAGCAATGATACGACAAGAAACACAATAGGAACAAGAGAAATCCAAGGAGAAAAACACTCCAAACCCCAATAAAGAAGATTCAATCCCTAGTATGGTCGCCAATTTTGTTACAAGGAAAATCTCTCTATGGCTAGGGGAAAACCACAACAGATGGAAATGACTACAGAAATCAACTCTATTATCAAGTATGATATATAAAAAAATATGCTAGCAAGACAAGATAAAAGTCCTACCTTGTCTAGACGTTCGATGAAGTCCATCGTTGAGCACTTGTTCCAAAACAATATACCTGCAACTAGTCCTCAACAACCAAGCAAAGCAAGCGTATGGTGATAATAAATGATGTTAGCACATTCAATATCATAATCCATTAATAAACATGACAAATATGCCCATGGAATAATAATTCAAATATTTGCAAGATATCAATTGGACAGGAAAAGAGTATTTCTATTAATATATGATCAACATAAGTGAAAATGTTACAGACTTCTGTGTCAACATGGTTTGGAACCAAGAAACTAAGTTCCTTCCAACTAGGCCTCCACAACTTTAATCCTCCACCAAAGGCAAGCTCATAAAATAGAAACAATGAGGTTCTCAATCAATAAGGGAAGAGCTTGGTGGTTGAACATTGTGCTCAGACTTAAAGGACAAAGGGATGCATACTCAATATGAAGTAAATAATTTCTCCAGAGTAACTTTTCTCTCAAATTATAATTCTTTCTCCTCTTTTCCATAGCTTGGAATTGGCCCATTTATAGCATTCAAATGGAACTGAAGGGTCGAGTCAGAATGTTTCCAGTATATGGAAGGCCAAGGATCATAGATCTCCTATCATGACATGGAAACCCGACAATATTTTTCATTTTTGGGCACAAATCCCGATGTATGCGGGATGCAGTGGTGCATCCTATGTATACGCATGTTGTATAATAGGCAACGTGCATACATGTGGAAAAAAATGTATTTTTAGCTCTGGTATTTGCAAAAAGGGATGACAAGTCTACATAGGGAAATGGAAAAAGGCCTTCTGTGCAAGATTGCATAGGGTGAGGCAAATATTGCTATAACACTTCTTGGTTATTAGAATTGAATCTCTTATTAATTTTGGGCCCTTAATTTCATTAACTATTTCAATTGATTTGAAAAATGCATCACTTCTTTTATCATCAATCCTTTTATAGTTGGCAATCAATTCCTGCAACATTTATATTATTGCCAACCAACTGGCCTTTGCTTGATTTATTATATGTTTGGAGGGAAAATCATGTTGTTTTGTATTAAAATCACTCAATCTTAATACCCGTGACACAAAAGTGCTTAAAACATTTTTATAGAACAATTTATCATCTTCTAAATGTTTTTTGTTAATACTCCACAAGAGAAGCAATTCATTGTGACAAGTTCCTTAAATTAGTACTAACTTCCCATGCCTCTAAAATGATACTGAGTTTCTTATTTATGCTCTTTGGGACATACATTCTTATCCAAATTAAAAACTTAGCCACTTTCCTTACTTAAGCTGATGTGCTTGGTGTGTCCTATGGCAATGGGTCTAGAACAATGACAGACAATGGTTCTGCAAACAGAGGTCTAGGACATAAGGAATCCTCTAGTTTACTTATTATTTTCTTCAATTTGATATTTTCTAGTTCTTTCTTTGAAATAGAATGAGCTAGAGAATCTCCAGTGGTGATGTGTAACTTGAGAAGTCCAGAAGGTCTGACTCCATAATCGTCTACCTCTAAGTTACATTTCTTGGTTATATTCTTATTTTGGACACAAACTTTCTCTATTTGCAATTTCTTCTCCTCCTTATTGTATTTGGCATTATGTAGTGTCAATAATTGTTCTTCAAAAATAGTTGGTCCATGTTGAGAAAACTCTTCTGCTAACTTTTGTATTTTAGAAATTTGTAATTCCACCCACTCAGGTAGATTATTATTATCAATTTCCATTTCGACAACATCTCTTGAACCTTCAGAATTCTAGGAACCTTTATTGCTTGCACTTATTTTCCTCTTGGGTTGTGCAATTATACGTTCCTTTTCAATATTGACATGAGGGGGGTCATCCTCATAGTATCCTCTAGCACATATCTCATTATTATCTCCTTAGTCATGTTGGGCTCTTGGTTCTTTTGAACATAGGAGGAACTCCTATGTGCCAGGGGGTAGAAGAATGAGCATTAGTTCTGCTTTTTCCTCTTTGCTTTGTTGACACTCGTTTTTGGTTTCTATGATTTTTGTTTGAGTATTTGAGCTAAATTACATGAATAATTCATCATTACATACACGCTTCTATTTCCTTCTGGTGGTGTTTGGATCATTATCATCGTTTCCTTTTAAAATTATTGTAAAAAGTTTGATGTATCGCATTGACAACAATTGAGAAGAAAATAAATTTTCAGGATCAAAACCCTTGAAAGGTTTATCTTCCTTCAAGTGGAATACATTTAACATTTCAAATACTTATGTCAAATAGGATAAGCCTTTAATTTTTATGTCATCTACATTGAAGGGAAGGGAAATAAACTGTGTTTTCCTATTTTTATTGAAGAAGGAAGACCATGCTCTGTATTGTTTGTAAACTTCAACAACAAAGTAGCATTCAGATTCAAAAGTGGGAAGAAGAATATGTCTCTCCTAAAATCCATATAGCTTGATATAGGTATATTCTTCCTCGTAAACATAAATTCATTTCCCTTTGAGAAAATCTTTGACTTCCTATGTGATTCTTGTTGATGGTATTGTGGTTAAAATATATCTAAATTTTTTAACAAATATATATTGAATAAGGCATAATTGAAATAGTGCCTTGTGCTTCCACAATATTGGGTACCAAAATTGAATGGGTTAATTTTCAGCATCAACATTACCCCTTAAGGGTAATCCTTCAAATACATTACAATATGTCACAACTAGTACCAAATAAGAAGTCATGAAAAATATCAGTGTCTTCAAATAATTTCCAAGTTGATATAAATCTTGTTTGAAATTATTTCAGCCCAATCAAACAATTCTTCCTTTAGAATAGAGAAATACATGACATATAAAACATACCTCAGTATATGAGATGTGGAATCTTGTTCCATCAGCCGTGCAAACAACCAAAGAAAAATCTCTATATGGTTAAGATAGTAGATATATATCAATAACATAAATATCAGTTGGCATCGATGTAATTGGCGCCATGAAATACTTAAATAATTTTACACCACCATCCCGTGCATCCAGAAAGGAATTGAATTTCAGAATCTTGAGAGTCTTGTTAGGGGTGTGAAGTCAGAGAATTCTTCTAAATACCTTTGGAGTCAAAAGAACTAGGTTCTTTCCTTCAGTAGCAAGCCAAATAATCCTTCTCTTTGAGTCAAATCTACGTTCACACTAGGAAACTAACTCCTTGAATTCAAAAAATTATGGCATGCAACCGACCTTTACCAGGCTCGTTGTTCAAATTTTGATAGCAAGTTTCTATTCGGGAGTGAAGCTTGAATACTACTAATATGAAGTTGACCAATGAAAATATTTATTTTAGCGCACAAGAGAGTTGACAATGTCTCCACATAATGACTCCTTTATTCTTCTAGTTGCCATATTTTTTACTTTTCCTATACAATTTGATATATGTGACATGTATTATGAATTATAGAGCCCAAGATGTTTAAAAAAATAACCTCATGAATAATACTTTTCCTTCAGGATACACACAACCACAAATGGAATTTAATTTTGAAAATCAAGTGATCCATGTAAAAATGAGATAATTAATCCACATTTACCACAAACCATTGTCTTTTTCCTTGTGAATTGGGAACTCATAAATGAATCATAAATAACCTCAAAAAATATGAATGGTGAATGGTGGTCTAATGATAATGTCACTAAGTATGGAATAGGCGGTAGATATATCAGTCTTACAAAGGTTAAGTTGTGCGGAAGTATGGTTGTACAAAGAAAATGGTTGTGTGGAGATATGGTTGTGCAGAGGTAGAGTTGTGCAAATTTCTCCACACAAGGGATGATCCAAAATCGACTAAGTATAGAGTGAATGCGGAGTATGAAAAATTAGCTAAGTATGGGAAGTTATGAAGGGTGTACAATATGAGGAATGCAGGGTGAAAAATGGAGGTGGAGGAAGTGTGAAGGAAAGGGTTGTGTAGAGAAAAGGATTTGGTTGGGTTCTCCATAGAAGAGAAAAGGTCGCAAGTGTTCTAAGTGTTGGCTTGTACAAAGAAAAAGGTGTGCAGAGAAAAGGGTTTGTGCGGAGCATGGAAAAAAGGTTTGAATTAAAGAATCTCCACATGATGTAAGGAATGTTTGCAAAGTAAAAGTCATAAAAATGACTAAGTGTGTCAATATATGATTTTTTTTCTCGTCACACTATAGGAATATGAAAATTGTAGGGAATGTGGTGGAATATGAAATGTAAGGAAAGGGAGGGTTCTATACACAATTAAACTTGGAATACAAATATAATACATGAAAATGGATCAACATATCAACTCCAACTTTGGTACAGTGACCCCCTCTGGGTTGTTGAGAACCCATAAATCCTTAATTCATTAGGCATGGATTCAAAGAAGAATATTTACATATGTTGATTATGAACATCAAGTATATAGAGCATACTATGGTACATTGGCCGTTGAAAATTCTAGAATGATTAGAAGAAGTGTTTCAGATGCTTCCCATTGGCATACAATTTTAAAAGTTGGTCTTCCATTCCCTTTAATAGATATGAATTGAAACTACAAATTTTTCCGATTTGATAAGGACCAATCCATAAGGCATCAAACTTTGAGTGTAGTGATGATTTTTCTTTAGCCTTATTTCATAATAAAACAACCTGCTCTTTGAAAAAATCTTTGACTGTGGAACTTCGATCAAAATATTTCTTTACTACCTATTTCCTTTTCTGGATATTCCTCAATGCCCATTCTATTTGCTCCTCTAATTGCATCAATTGATGAAATCAAGATTGTATCAATGTAGTCCCTTCCTCATATTAAATTCTGGTGGCAATAGATAATGCATTCAATTCCAAATGTACTGGTAATCTAGCATATTTTCCATAGACTAAAGAAAATGGAGAATGTTCAATGCTACTCTTTGGTGTTATTATTCTTTCCCACAAAGCATTAACCAACTTTTTGTGCCAATCTCTTTTGTTTGTAACAACTATTTTATTAAGAATCTGTATCAAAGATTTATTAGTATATTCAACCAATCCATTTCCTTGTGGGTAGTAATTTGATGAATGTCCCATTACTATACCAAATTTTCCATGAAAGGTTGTGAACTTTGAACTAATGAATATAGAACCATTATCAGTGATAAAATTCTCCGGAACACCAAATATCGATAAATATTTTCCTATAAAAACATAATAATATTCTCAGAGTTGGCTTCCTTTAAGGCTATTGCTTCAATCCATTTTTTAAAGTAATCATTTGCTACCAGTATGTAAGAATAGAATTTACTATATTTTGGACTTATAGGAACAATAACATCTAAACCCCATGGTCTAAAAGGACTATCTATTGCAATTGTTTTCAAAATCATAACAACCTTTTCATCTTGCCATAATTTTTTGACATGGAAAACATCTCCTTACAAAGGCATGTACATCTTTGAATAAGGTAGGCCAATAAAAAATAACTCTAATTATTCTATGGGATGTAACCATTGGAGAAAAATTTCCACCACAAACAGCTTCATGGATTTGTTTTAAAACTTCAATAGATTTGGAATGGTTGAGACACCTCAACAACATGCCATCCAAATTTCTTCGAAACAAAACACCATAAACCATTACATGGGCATTTGATTTCATTTTTAATGATCTCCTTTCTTTTTTTGTCATCCTAACGAGAAACTATCCATAGTTCAAATAAAATATGATTCCCTTGTACCATTCATATTTTGTCACCCTTTAATCAGAAGTTTTGCTATCATTAGATGCGTTTATGTTTACTTCTTCAATTCCATCGATAAAATTTCTTAATCCTTGGCCTCTTATATGTTTCAATGGCTTTATTTATATATCATATTCTTGCAACTTGGCCAACCAATTGGCCCATATTCTTTCTCTAAGATGCTGAGATAACATCATCTTGATAGGTGGATATGGGATGTTCTTCTTTTTTATCTTTCCTTTGAGTCAATGTGGAAACAATAGTTTCTAAGAGTGTAGGTTTCCACAATTATTCATAATTGTATCTAGCAATTTATGGAAACATTGTGTATGAAGTTTTTGAAACTTCTTACACAATTTTTCCAGAAATTGCTAGATAACAATAATAGTGAAACTTCATACACAATGTTTCTATAAATTGCTAGATAACATGAATAGTTTCTTCTAAAGAAAAATAATATAAAATGAAATCCCTATCAAAGTATGGACAAACCATAATAGGATCAATGGATATAACCAAATTTATAATTGAAAAGGCCTTTTGTGCCTCATCAATCCTTTCAAAAAATTGATCCTTCTTCGATAACTTATTTATTGGCTTTACAATTTCAGAATAATATAGAACAAATTTTATGACAAATTTTATTTTGCCAAATAATGTCTGGAAATTTTTTTGGCTTATAAGAGGCTCGAATTTAGCTATGGCTTTAATTATTTCTGGATCTATATACATTCCATCCTTGCTTACAATGTGACCTAGAAATTTACCTTCAGAAATTGCAAATAGGCATTTGAAGGTTTGAGAGATATTCCATGTAGTCTGCAATGTTCAAAAACCTCCTTGATATGTGTAATATGTTGTTCTCTCAATTTTGAGTAGACATTCGAGTCAACTTGGTAATCAACCATTGTTTTTCCTAACGTATCTTTAAACTCATGATCCATATCTATTTGAAATGTAGCACCAACATTCATCAATTAAAAAGGCATTCAAACATAGGCATATGTTCCCCAAGGTGTTGTAAAAGTTGTTTTTATGTCTATCCTCGCTTGCAACAAGTACTTGATTATATCCATAAAATACATCTAGTTTATACATCACCACAAAACCACATATATGTTGTAACAATGTTTCCATATTTGGGAGAGGATAATTATCCCTTAGTGATGCTCTGTTAAGATCTCAAAAATCAACACAAAAACATATTTCTCCATTCTTCTTTCTGACCACCACTGGATTTGAAATCCAATCTGAATTTCTCACTGAAAATATAATTCCCACCTTTTCCATCTTTTCAAGTTCTAACTTAACCAAAGGTTTAATTTTAGGATTGATTATGCTTGGTTTCTGTCTAACAGGCTTGGTCCCTTCCTTCAGAGGTATGATATGCTAGACACTTATTTTATTATATTCTTTGAGATCATCATATTTCCATGCAAAGATATATTGAAAATATATGAAGAGATTAATGTATTGTTTAGTCTCATCCCTGGTACACGTGCTTCCTAAATTTAAATATTTTGGGTTCTCTTGAGTTCCAATATTCACTTTCAGAACATCATGGACTTTTCTAAGTGATGGTTCTTCACTAGGTTTATCCATTCTTGTTTGATCATCTTTGTTGAAAATAGATTCTAATAGAATTGATGTAACATCCCCACTAGAATCCCCAATTTTATAGATTCTTAATGTAGATATAATATGTGGCTATGACCAATTTAGCAATGTAATATGTGAATTGTATTTCTATGTTTTAAAAATAAAATGTGATGACAACTACTAAGGGATATGGACAGAGATGGGGGGTGAATTAATCCACAAGAGAGGGGAGGGTCTAAGATAATTCCTAAGAGGGGGTCCAAAGGGGAATTTCCCATTTATATTAATTCAATCTATTTTCCTAAAATTTCTATTGGTTTATGAACCTTCTAATTTCTGATTGATTGTTCCCAAAGCCAATCATTGAATACATGTAAGAGGGTGGGTGTGAGTGGTCACATCCCATATTTATTGGGCACATGGGGGATGAGTAAAATCAACTTAGGGAAGTGTGTGAATCAAGAAAGTAAGCCAAAGAGAGGAAATTTGTATGGGTAGATACAACAATTTTACACATTGATATTTTTTTTGCATGAACAACAAGTAGAGATCAAGAAATAGATCTTGGAGATAGAACATCCATGGAGGGAGAATTATAGAGCATGATGGAGTGTTTTTTGAGAATTTTGGAGCTGAAGATTGAAGAGACAGGTTGTTAGGCCTGAAGAGTGAACTCTTATGTGATTTACACTGTAACAAAACGTGTTTGTTGTTGTTTGCTAGTAGTTTTTCCTAGCAGTAATTTCCCTTGAGTTCCCAACTAAGAGATTCCTAGCTACATGTGCTAGAGAGACCCTAATAAATTAATGGGACGCTTGAGGAAGGGACACATTCCTTGGATTGGGAAGGTCAAGAGGAAGAGATCTGGTGGAAAATCGATATAGTTGTAGGAAAATACCAATGGGTTGTGGGAATTCTGAGATGTTAATGGACAGTGAGAGACCACCCTGTTTTGTAAATTACTAGCCTCAGCTCAGGGGTGACTTTCTATTGAGATTTGGAGAAACATGTATATGTTTGGGTGGGATGTCCATCCCAAGTAGTTGATTTCACATCTGTTTATAAAAGATAAGTGTTTATTACAATTGTTCTGTTATTTTATGAGTTTAGTTGATGTGCATGAACTCTATGTATTTGGAAATAAATTATATGGTGTTGTGTTGAATTATTAGACTGCATTCATGTTGATTTTATCATGTTATAAATGCATTAAGTGAATGGTATTAGAAAATAGTCAAATTTGTATTTAATTCGTAGCTATAATCTACAAGACATTATTTAGCTATTAAAATTTCATTTTTATGAGTATTTTGCATCGTAATGTCCCTCGGTTTGGCTGGGGGAATCTACATTATGGTAAACGAGTGTCTAGTTCAAACATCGGGCTTGTATCGGCCAAGATAGAGGAGAATTGGGAAAATTCACTATTACACATTTGACTGACATATTTGGGGAAAAACAAATAAAATTAGAGAGAAATGCCCAAATTTGTGAGTAAAATTCGAGTTTGAGTGACTTAGATCTGTTTAATAAATTTAATGGAGAAAATATGCAAGTTACAGAGCAGCATTCGACTTGGAAAGGTTGAAATTTGCATTTTAATGGTCTCTTGTGGCACTGGGAAGAAGTTCAGGAATTGATAGTCAAGATTGTGTTTGATCTCGAGATCGAATACTGAGCTACATTCGTCTTGATAAATTTAAAAATTCATAATATTTCAGTCGTTTTGAAGGTTGAGAAAATCAACGATTGAGATTCAATTTTGACTGTTGGGAATTTGAAGTAAATGGATGGTCTATATTAGTTTCGACCATTTTGGAGTTGGAGTTGATCGACGATTAATATCATACTAGTTTGGAGATCGACAACCCAGATTCACCTGGGTTTTTGTCGAAATTTTCCAAAGTGTTGAAGTTGGCCAAGGAAAATTGTTGATGGGTCGATGGCCAGGCATCGATTGATTTCGATGAAGCATTTTTATTCACCAAAAAAAATCATCAATGGTTGATGGGCCGATAATTAGGCATCGATCAGACTCAATGAAGTGTTTTCAGTCACCAATTGAAATCACTGATGGTTGATGGGTTGATGGTCAGGAATCGACCAAATAAACGAGGTGTCCATTTTTTCTGATGGCTTGATGGCTGATGATCGAACATTGGCTGATTTGATGAGTTATTTGGGTCATCAAAGAGAAACAACCGATGGATGATGAAGGAAAGAGGGTGATGACGTGTCATACCACGTCAACATCCATGTGTCATGCCACATCAACATCCATGTGTCATGCCATGTCAACTAAGTTGATACATCAAGATGCCGTGTCATGTCATGTTAGTAGGTGCCACACCATCCAACAAGGATGGTTGATGGCCAATGGTCAAGTTGACCGAACTAGAGAAGTGTTTCATCAACCGGCATGAACGAATGGCAACCAATGGGTTGATGGTTAAGCATCGGTAAAATTATTGAGAAGTTTCATTCGCCGATGAAAATAATCGATGACTGATGAACGATGGTCAGTTCGATCAATTTAGCGTGGTGTTGTGAATCATTTGTCAAGGGATTAGGTTGATGGTCGACGCTTGGGTCGACAGGTTGGGAAAAGTGTTGTGAGTTCCCAAAGGAGAACGTTGATCATCTATGACCAATAGAGTCATATCAACGACTCATATTTCACCAGATTTAAGTTCAACGACTCATATTTAAAAGGATGTTACAACAGTAAAATAACCAATTTTATATGAAATTTTGTGAAATTTTGTATTTTTGAAGGTCATTAACTTACGAGGCATTTTTGAGGGCCTAAAAAATGTTTTTATCCAATCAAGACCCACTATAATAGAGTATACAAAGGTACACTTAGTCTTTGTAGCTCAAATAAAAGAGCTCGAGGAGAGATTTCCAATGAGCCAAATTGTTCACAAAACAGAGCTCGTATGAGAAAGTTACAGATAAAACAATAAGGGTAAAAGTTTGGCACTAGTTAATTTCTAAGGGCATAACTCGATGCTCAGAAGTTCATTTGGGGCTCAGGAATAGTCTATGGAAATATTATGAACCATAGAATATACCCATGGGGATATATTTGGAATTGGGTATGTAAAATGTGCAGGAAGAGAAAGAAGACACATATAACATAGAATGATAAATTGGGTAAGACAACATAAGACTTCTATGGACCATAAATTTCAGCACGAATATCATATTTGAGTAAAACAATAGTTGTTGGAAAGGTCTTGAAGATTAAAATACATTTGGAAACCAAACTTTTTTATTTGGGAACTAAAATTTATCAAAAAGTGTTAAATAGTTTATTTTAGCAGTAAATGAGTGGAAAATTGTAGCATTTAAATGTTGTAATTTTCACTCGGAACACAGATTGAGGCATGTGTACATTCATTGGAAAGTTGTTTTAGAGAGGAATTCATATAAGGAATAATATTTTGATTTGGTACATTGTGTCCTTCATAAATATGGATAAAGAGTAAATTGTATTCTAATTGATGAAATGTTTTATGCTATGCATGTTCTAACAATAATTATTACATGCAGATTTCTTATAGAATTAGAGGTACAGGAAAGAAACTTTGGTTCTTATACGAGGAATGGAGTTATGGAATATGAAAAGGTCTTGTAACCATGAGGAAGAGATCAAAGGTTTTCATGTCAACATGGGTAATGCTAAGGAAAAATCAAATGGAAGAAGAGGCAGGCAAGATCCTATCACTATGAGAAGGATGCATAGGGAAGTGTGGAGATATAGAAATGATAATGAAAGGATTATGAAGGCTCCGTAAGAGATACTTCAGATCTTAAACATGTTGAATAAGTAAGTCAACAAATACTCTGGCACCAGGCAAGTGGCTAGTGCTAGACAACTGACATCATCTAGATCCCAAAGCAAAAGGGATGATCATGGAAATAATAGGCAATCAAGAAGCATGAGTAGGCACCATCATTCTCTAAGAAAATCCCCTAGAAGTTATCATGAAAGTTCAAGGACAAGGAGTATCCCAAGTGTGTCACCTATTAGGAGGAAAAGCAGAAGACTCGAGGTAGACATATCGTAAGGTGAAGTTTGTAAAATAAAGTCACCAAATTTCAATGGTGAGCACAGGAAAGGAGAAGAGGCTGAGGCCTGGTTGTTGGAAATAAAAAAATATTTCCAGCTACATGATTACCCCTCAAGGGTAGAAGCTAGGATTTCCACCTACAACTTGAAAGGAAAGGAAGCCATGCGGTGGGATCAAATTAAGCAAACAATAACCTTGATGAGAAGAGGATCCCATGGACGCATTTCAAAGGATATTTTGAAGAGAAATATTTGTCTGAGCATTACTATGAAATGGATAGGGAAGAGTTCTTTGAACTCAAGTTGGGAATCATGAAAATGGATGAATATAAGAAGATATTCTTTGAATTGTTGAAGTATGTTTACTTCATAAAATATGAGAAGGTCAAAATCCAAAGGTTCCTAATTGGGTTACCCTCTTTCTATATTGACAAGATTCAATATGATAACCCCAAGACTTTGGAACAATCCATAAGGAAAGTAAGGCATATTTATGAGCAAAGCAAAGGAAGGCCAATTTTCCAAAAATCTTGGAATGAAAAGATGAAGGGTAAAAGGAATCAAAAGAAGAAGGGTTTTAATACACCCTTTTTCAAGAAAAAAACCCAAGAAAATTAACAAGGTTAGTCATCCAAAAATGAGCACAGGACTGCAGATTCATTTGGGAAAAGGCCAAGGAAACAACATGTACAACGTTGGGGATGTGAGGAAAATCATTTATATTGGGACTTCCCTAAAAAATGATAAATAATGAGGATTGTACACAACATTCAAAAGGATGAAACAATGGAATAAATGGGAGGAAACATGCCAAGGGTATATGCATCCTTGGAAAAAAAGCAAGAAAAATATGAATCTCCCATGATTGAAGTGGAAGGTAAGATTGGTAACCATCCCATAGAAATTTTAATTTTTGGAGCTAGCCATAGTTACATAAATGCTAACATTGTTGAAATATTTCACTTGCAAAGGAGTAAGCATAAGAAATATTGGTTAGTTTAGTTAGCCACATGGGCTAAGAGAAATATCAACGAGCTTGTTAAATATTGTTTGAAAGACATTAATGGGCTCAACACAAAGGTAGATGTAAACAACATACCATTGTGTTGATATGATTGTCTAATTGGAATGGATTGGTTGGAAAAACACCAGGTTTCCCTAGATTGTTAAAACAAGAAAATCAAATGTCTTGATGAGGAATGGCATAAATTCAAGATTCAAGGAATTCCAAGAGTTGTAGTTGTTAGAGAGATTTCAGCTATGCAGTTGAAAAAGAGTTTCAGGAAGGGATGTCATATTTTTGCAGCCCATATGGAAGAGGAAGCCAAAGATAAAGTGGTAACCATTGAATACCATCTGGTATTAAGTAATTTTGAAGATGTATTTTGGGAAATCCCAGGATTACCACCAAAGAGAGACATTGATTTCTCTATTTATTTGGTGCCAAAAGTTTCCCCAGTGTCTAAGAAACCTTATATAATAGGAACACCATAATTGAAGGAGTTGTATATGCATATTGAAGAATTGTTAAATAAGGGGTATATATGCCCAATTTTGTCACCTTGGGGAGCCCAAATTATTTTTTTGAATAAGAAAGATGGAACCTTATGGCCATGTATTGATTTCAGACAACTGAACAAGGTCACCATAAAGAACAGATATCCTTTACCAAGGATTGATGATTTGTTTGATCATCTGAAAGGTGCAAGAATATTTTCGAAGATTGAATTGAGATCAAGCTATAATCAAGTAAGGATTAAGGAAGAATACACAAACAAGACAACATTTAAAACAAGATACATACATTATGAATTGACACTAGTGCCATTTGGACTGTCAAATTCCCAAATAGTCTTTATGTGCCTAATGAATGGAGTGTTCATGGAATACCTGGACAAGTTTGTTATTGTATTTCTAGATGATATACTCATCTACTCTAAGTCAGAAGAGGAACATGAGAATTGTTGTAATCTAGGTAAAAGTAGGAGAATTTTACAAGTAGTTCATTACATAAGTAGGCATAAAATCACATACTCATAGATATAGACAAATGCATACACAAGGTAGTGGAATCCCAAAGAAAAACACTTTATTATATATAGATGAGTCAATACAACATACATATACACTTTCTATGATATATGATTGTTTATTTATACTTACATATTTAGTTACCAGGAAGTTGTAACTACTTAACTTCCTGGGTCGGTCGATTAACTGATACTTCGACCTATTAGTACTATACAAATTTTGTTCGGCTGATAGACAAATGACAGAGGTAACTGTTTCAACCAACTTTAGAGCTGGGCACTAACCTTCTCAACTCAGAGAGGGCTCTCTCGTGTCTCTTGATATTTCTTTGATAATCAATGGCTAGATTTGGTTTGTTTTGGGCGGGTTTTGTAGATTTTTTGGCTAAGATGAGAAGGCCACTTAGGGATATGGAGTCAAAATTTTGAAAGTGAAATGAAACTAATGTCTGGCCAGTAGAAATCTCTGGAGGATAAAGGCTAATTGAGGACATGAATCTGAGCTATAAATTGTATTTAAGAAGGTGTAGGAGGAAGGAGGAAACAAATAACCATATCAAAGCATTTCTAAAATGAATTTTGAATTAGCTAAGAGGAAACACATACAGTTCAAATTGCTTAAGCCGAGAGAATCATAAGATGAATTATGGGCCTTTAACTCTCCAATTTAAACAAAAGATAGTGTAAATGGAATTAAAGAACACAGGAAATACATACAATGAAAAGATACAAAACTCATATCACCACCATTACAATATTTTCATAGAGAATTCAAAGAAGCTTCTGCATATATATTTAGTTCAGTTCCAGAAAATTACAAATTCCTGCTACAAGGGAATGCCCCTCTCCAATTAGTCCAACCATGCATTTATCTTTTAATAGTATATATAGATAGATTACATCCAGGATTCAAAATGAATCACCTTCCCCAAGATACCAAAAATAGACATCAATTACGATGAAGGAGTAACGTACAACAACTATACTCCTATTTTCTAGGGGATGTTATAATCAAAACTGACATATTTGATATTTTTTCTTTGAATTCCACATGTCTATATTATTACAAAATTTTCTGAAACATACTTAATTTATCTTGAAATCTATTTTAGATTAGAAATTTCTTCTTTTAAAGTGTCAAGCCAAGCAGGTTGGTTTTCTCCAATGCTTTCCACCACTTCAACTTTAACTTATGTCTTCTGTCACTTGCTCCTTTTCCCTTTGCCAGCTTGCATGTGACATATTTCTATGTACCCATTGATAATTAAATCCTTCATGATAGGATTTATCTTAATTCCTTCACTTGACCCCAGCTTATTTGCAGGCTCTGTGTGAAATTTCGTTGCTAATATTCACGCAATGAGCTTTTCTTTCTTCTTCATTGATAATTTTTTCATATTATTTGAATATCCCGGTTCACTGGAAGCTTCTTGATCTGTCTTATCCATTTTCTCTGGTTCTCAGAAAGCACGAGATTATCTCCCTTAGTTGTGTAGGAATTAGAAAGGTGATTCGGTTTGTGAGGACCACGTTCAAGGATGAAGCGTTAATCACCCAAAACAGAGTAATGTAATCCATGTTTTGAATGATAGTCTTCATTGAGTGCCAATCATAGGTTACTGAGGAAATCACTAGAAAGGACTACCGCTTATCATGCCTGACTACCAATTTTAAATGATGATCCTTCAAATCAGTTTTATGGTGGCGCTTACCCGACGTGGCACATACAAAAAGTACTTGAACAATTTCCCTGAGGTGATTTGATGGGCCACCAACTTTCCCTTTCCACATGCGATCTTTGGATGTGATATATATCTAATAATTTTCTGAAATGAGACATCGGGATGGGCTTGGGTGGTTTCAAACTTACTCGCTTTCCCCCCCCGATATGTATCTGGTGACGCCACGTGCTCTTGAAATGAAACCACGGTATTCTTATCGGCCCGCCTCCAAAATATTAACTGGTGCGCTATTTCTCCACCCGATGTGTCCTACGACCATCGATCGACAACTCCCATGATCCAGAACCCATTGGGTCTTATTGACTTTGCCTTTCCGCTATATTTATCCCTATCCACTAGATATGGCATCATTCACTAGTCTATCGCTCCTCCATACCGACTTAGCCTCCTGCTAAGTCCCGAGGCTGGGACCCCATGTGAAAATCTTTACAATGATAACACGACTAACTTATAATTTTGACTTCGACATTCGACCAACTAATTCTCAACCGAATGTCAGGTCTAGTCGACACAGTCGACTATCCATTAAAACATCTCCCCCCATCTCAATTCCTTTCGCATCTTGAACAAGAGGGGAGCATGAGAAATTTTCTTTTACATTTGTTTTTTACAAAATGAGAATGAGAGAGAGAGAGAGAGAGAGAGAGAGAGGAATCATTTTCTTGTGCTTTAAAAAGTTATGTAGCTATATCTGAATGTCATTGCCACTGATCGAATTGATTGTTTCTTGTGTTCTACTCCTTAGGTTGGCTTCAAATGTTGTCTAGAGTATGCTAGGTGCCACTTTCTATAGGTGATGAATAAATTTGTGCCATGCATTGATTGATTGTTGTGCTTCCTGACCTATTATCTTTATTTTTATAGAGATTCATTTTTTATGATATCTCTCCCTCATGTACTATGGTCAATTCCAATTCAAATTGTTGTTCTGCTTTTTGAATCTTATTTCTAACTTGGTCGAGTCGGTGGACTCCACTATCATCCTCTGTTTGTGCTTTATGGCCTTCCCTTTGCTATTCTTTCTCCTATTCTACCAATTATATTTCCATTACTTTGTCCTTAGTTAACCAATTTGTTAGGGTGTCCTTTATCTGTTAAGAAATGATAAACACTTTCACACTAAACCTAGTAGGAGAGAGGAATAAATATTTAAACAAAAAATTAAATGACAAATAAAACACACAGTACACACATAATTTACCTTGGAAACCCAAATAGGAAAACCAACATTCCTTGAGCATTTTTCTCTCTTATTGTATTATTCATTCAAAATAAAAGGTTACATGCCTAACCTTGGTCCACACCTAAGACACAATTGACATCATTCTTTCTTTATTTACACAAGAATAACCTTGTAGCTAATTTGTCCTACATATGCATGAACACCGACCTCTAATTATTGACTATTCTACGATTCATTATTATCTTTTACAACATAAAAAAAAAAAACTTTTTTATAGGCTTTAAAATAGGAAGAAACCTAAAGAAAAGGTGCCTAAAGATGATTACATATCCACACATATCATTGGCTACATATCCCACGAATCTCAGAATTTTTTTACAATCTACTACCAAGTCAGATTACCAGTCAGCCTTCATTCGGTCTTCAGTCGGTTTCCACACACCTTCATGTTGACCTCTTTTCGGTTGACCACCTCGACCTTCGACTTACTGTCGTTATATTTGAATTTGACTTTATCTAGTCGAACCACCTCGACCTTCGTATTTCTATCGATTCCTTCGACTTAAACTATCAGTTGCTCCACCTCGACTAGACTTTCACTACAAACAATATAACAACCCACAATTCTCCCACTTGTTTTCTTTGCTAAAACTGGAGATCCATGAACTTTCATTCACAGACCCAGGGAAACAATTCTTGTTACCTCTCTGCATGAAGAGAACTTCACAACACTCATAGACTTGATTAAAGAGTCTTCTGTGTTTTCCAACGTGTCTACTTTCTCCAGCAACACCTTGTTGCTTTCCATCATGTCTCACATGAAATGGTATTGTACATCAATGTGCTTAGTCTTAGAATGGTAATCTCGGTCCTTTGCTAAAAATATCGCGCTTTGACTGTCACAACTTATCTTCATATCTCTCTCCTCAAACTCGATTCCTAAACACAACCTTTGCAGCCATACTGCTTCTTTATTTCCATGAGTGGCTACCATGTATTCATTTTATGTTGTTGAAAAATATACAAATGTATGTCTCTTACTCATCCAGATGATTGATCCACTGAACATCTTGAACACATATCCACTAGTGAACCTTTGTTGATCTAGATCTCCATCTCATTCCGCGTCGACAAAGTCATGTACATTTAATTCACTTCTATCTCTAGGTTTTCCTTGGTATCATATAGCATAATATTCTGTGCCACACAAATACATGAATACTCTCTTGAAAGTTGGCCAATGCTCCTTCCCAAGTGTTGACATGTGTCTAATAAACATGTCCACTACATGGGAAATGTTTGGTCAAGTGAAGACCATCACATACATTAGTCTACAAACAACACTTTCATAGGGAACACGTTCCATGTCCTCTATTTCCTCATGTTTCCTTGGACACTATTCAATAGTTATCCTTGCTCCCATAGGAGTTGGAACCTTCACGGGTGTGCAATCTTTCATGTTGAAACATTTCAAAACCATTTCAATATACTTCATCTGGTTCAACTAGAGATTTCTATTTTCTTGATATCCCTTGATCTCCATTTCCAGAATGAAGTTTGCTACACCGATATCCTTCATGTCGAACTTGGAGGATAGTTACTTCTTCATCTCCTTTATTGCATTCATGTTGTTTTAATCAACAACATGTCATCGACATACAATGCTACATATATGAAACTCCCACCTTCTTTGGAATATATAAAATGATAAACTTTGCTTCTCACAAACCCAAACTAAGGATGTATGTGTCGAACTTTTGGTATCGCATCCTTGATGATTGATTTAGACCATAAAGGGGTATTTTCATTTTTCACACAAAATATTTGTTACCCTTTACTACAAATCCTTCAAGATGTTTCATGTAGATTTATTCTTCCATGTCCCCATGTAGGAATGTTGTCTTTACATCCATTTTTTCTATTTATAGATCAAATGTTGCAACCAGAGACATTAGTACTCTAATGGAAGTTAATTTTTCAACAGAGGAAAACTCTCATCGAGGTCGAGTCCTTCGACTTGGGAATATCCTTTCGCTACCATTCGAGATTTGAATTTCTTGACTTGACCTGTTGCATTCATCTTGTTCTTGAATACCCATTTTCTATCGAAAAGATTTCTTCCACTAGGTAATTTTACTAAGTCCCATGTCTCATTCTTGTGCAAGGATTCCATCTCTTAGACCATGACTTCCTTCTAGATTTTTTCCTTTGCTGAGTCGATTGCCTCCCCGACCGAATTGGGATCATTTTCGATGGTAGTTAACATGAATTTGGAATGGAAGTCGGGCGGACTATACCTGTCGATTGGTTTTCTTACTTTTTTTACCTCCTTACAACCAGGGTCAATTTTTCCAACTCCTCTTCTGATTCATTCGACTCATATAAATCATAGTCTTCGTTCCTCAGTTCAAACTACGCCTTCTCTGGATTATTCTCTATTTGAACAATTTCTTCAGGATCAGACTTACTTCTGAATTCTCTAAAGACCACATCTTGACTGTAAACTATTTTCCTTGATGCAATATCCCATAGATTATATCATTTCATTCCTTCTTTGTATCCAATGAAAATACACTTGACTGTCTTCTTTTCCAACTTGCTCCTCTTTTCCTTTGGAACATGCAAAAATGCATCACAACCAAATACTTTGAGATGTGAAACCGAAGGATTCTTACCAAACCATACCTCATGTGGAGTCATGTCAACTAGCACCGACGAAAGATAAATATTCACTAGATATTTTGCAGTGTTGATTTCCTCCACCTAGAATTCTTGTGTGAGCCAAGCACCACTTAGCATGCTCCTTACCTTGTCCATCAATTTTCCGTTCATTCTCTCAACAAATCCTTTTTGTTGTGGGGTATATGGTGTGGTATTTTTTCTTTCTATGCACACTTCTTGAAAAAACGATCAAATTCTTTTCCAAATAATTCACCACCATTATCATTTCTCAACACCTTTATATTCTTATCTGTTTGGTTTTCTACAAGAGATTTAAACTCTTTGAATTTCTCAATCACCTATGAAGGAGACATAATACAAGGACCCACCAAGTGAAGGAACTGAAATAGGGCCAAACACATCACTATGAACCAACTCTAGATTCCTCATTGTCGTTGTTGCTCTAGATGGGAACTGTTGAAAATATAACTGAGAGGGGGGGGGGGG
>ML788534.1:115018-184785 GCA_009831015.1 Picea engelmannii | reverse complement strand
GGGGTGAATCAATTATGTACATAAGCTTGAAAATTTTCCTTCTATTTTCTGATTCGTTTTAGATTATTATTTAATGTCTTACTGATAAATTAACATGCATAGATATACAATATTTGATCAATCATAGAGAATACGCAGAGACACTGATTTTCATGAGGAAACCCTTAAGGGTGAAAACCTCTTCTTCTTAGGATGTCAATCAAGATCCAACTTTCATGTACATCATGGTCTTTGAGATCCAACTCAAATAACAAGATACAACTTGCAGAGAGCGCCAAATCTCAGATTTTTCTAGCACCAACTAGATGGAAGCACCAACTCCCAGGTTTCTCTAGCATCCACTAGATGGAAGAACCAACTCCCAGAATATCTTCTAGCACCAACTAGAATTTCTGCAATCCTCCCTAGCACCACCCTACCACTCTGAATGAATATTACAAAAAATTACTTACTTTCTCTGTCTCTGATATGGTATGTTACAGCTCCATGTCTCCTCTGCCTTCTTCAGATTCTATTACTCTGTTCTTCTTCTGCATCGTTCAACTTCTATGCTCTGTTATCTTTCCTCCTGCGCTCAACACCCCCACTATCCAGCTTCTCTTATGCCCTTTATACTCTGTGCTACCTCTTCATACTCTTTACTGTGCCATAGATCTCCCCTTCAGATTATGCACTACGTCTCATTCTTCCCACATGCATCACTCTCGAAAAAGAACATTGTCTTTTCTATTCTTCATGTATTTCTCATGTCGAGTCCTCTACCTGATCATCATTCGAACTCTTCATCTTCCATGGTGGTTATACTAAATCTGTTCATCATTAGAGGGTGTTATCCTAAGATTCTATGGCTTCTGTAGCAGTTGTAACTCTTCGTATTCTCTAGTAGTTACAGTTAGTTGTTTTTGGTTTATTTGGCTTCCAAGCCCCTTCCTTCATGTGACCACCGGCAGTGACCAAACTCCTATTCAAAAGGAACTTCCTGATCTCGGTCTAGTGAGCGCTAGCTCCGTTTCTCAATATGACCTTGGGCGAAGATCTCATGTGACCACGTGATTGTGGGCATGTCCAAAGGCGATTTGAGGGAAACCCACTTTTTGCCCCGCAATTCACTACAGAGCTCCACGTGTCCTTTCTAAAAAATGGTGGTTTTGATTGCGGCCCACCTTCCAAATTTTAAAGTTCACACACCTTCAATCCCTGCAATGTGATGGGACTGTCGATCTCATGATCTTGATGGTGCTCCTGAACGAATGGTTCAGATCTATCCTCTCAAGTCTGTGGATCAGATCTAGCCTTCCTAAATCAACGACTATGATTTACTTCGTGATCTGGGCTATGAGAGCTTCAAATCTCAAACCTTTCTTTTCTCCATACACCAATCTTTCAGAGTTGATGATCCACTAACATGTATCCCTCTCATATTAATGGTTGAGATCTCCTTTAGGTCTCTATACTTCAGAGATTTCAACTCTCAATTTTAACTTTATCTCTATCACCCTTTTTCGGAGTTGACAATCCATTGACACATATCCCTCTCAGATCAACAGTCGATATCTCCTTCGGGTATCCATACTTCAGAGATTTCAAATCTCACCATTGCTTCCTTCACTTTCTCCCGGAGTGTTTTTCCCGAACTGCACAGATTTTTTCCATGCGCCCTTCTGGCAACCGACGAATTGGATCTTCTTCGACCCTTGGGTTTTCAGTGATCTCGTTTCCTTCCCAACCACAAACTCCCAAAGTGATTCTTCTGGAGTTGTGGATCGTGCACCACTTGCCATTCTTGATGATGGATGATTCTTGCTTACTTCGAGACTTCAGGACTTTGACAAGTTGTTGCTCCATTTTACTCCAGAGTGATCACTTGTTGAGTAAGTCATAAGTGGTGGAGACCACTTGATGTCGGTTAACACTTCCACTTACATTGTCCTTCCACTGAACTAGATCAATGGTTGAGAATTCACCTGAAGTGATCTTCAGATCAGATGACTAAGAGCAACTTCCGACCTTCTCCCTTTGGGACTTTTGACATTTGTTGGTGATGAAATTTCTGAAGTAAATATACCAGAGTGATGTAGATTTATTATATCACTTGTTGACATGGCACGAGCCAATTTCCTCTTGACACTTGTCATCATTTGATTATGCCATGCGTACTTGCTTATGTGGAATTCCACATGTCCTTGCTAAGGTGGTTTTTTGACGTGGGTGAGACTTGTAGGTAGTGTAGTGGAGGTGGAGGCAGAGCGCGGTAGTGGAGTGTGACATGTAGTGGGTAGTGGAGTGTGATGTCGGAGTGCGAAGGTGGTATGTATGAGTGGTTTTGTGGTTTTCTCGGAGGGGGGTTAGGCGATAAGTGGTAATGAGCAAGGGGGGTCCGAGTTGAAAAGAAGGTGACACATATGAGGGTCCCACATGATAAATACCACCAACTCGGACCCCCCCCATGGTTAAAGGAAGAAATATTTTGGGGGGGGGGGTCCGATATGCCCTGTTGATCGTAGATCTGAGTGCTCGATTATTGGTCACTGAGACTAGCGTGCCTTCTAACTTATCTTGTCCTTCCACTTATTTCAATCCGATGGCTGACAAAAATTTGGGTGATTGAGATCTCAGATCTCATCCCTTTCTTATCCTCTCCTTCCACTTGAATCAATCTGATGGCTGGTAGAAATTTGGAAGATTGAATTCTCAATCATTTTGCCCCACTTATCCTATCCTTCATTAATTCAATTCGACGTTTGTTAGTCCTCTGGATCGATTATCCAATGACCACTATCTCTCTTCCTCTTGACCTTTTGATATCTCTGACTTTAGAAGGCTTTCTAAGTGTTTAGGGGTCTCGACCTTTGCTCCTCCTATGGGCCATCTCTTGGACCTTGTCTATACTTCTAGAAACCACTATCTCTTCTGAGATTTCTCGTCTTCTGCACTCTTGAGTTTTGTTTCATTGTTGTTCTTTCCATCAATTACAAGCACATTCTTCCTGTAAACATGCCAACAATATCCCCCTTTGGCATTGATGGCAACCCTGAAAGGCTGCACTAGCTTAGACCTCCAACTGTAGCATATATACAACACCTTTTTTTCCCCCTTTGACATTAATGTCAAAGAAAATGGAGAGTGAATCTGTGCCCCCCCGATAAGATATACTAGGAGCACTCTCCCCCTGATCACATAGACTATTTTAAATTGATAATAGGGTCATGCCCAACTTTTAGCGTAGATACTCAAACTGATCTTTTGCAAGCGGTTTAGTGAAGATATCAACAATTTGATCTTTGGATGGAATACAATGCAAAGAAACAATAGTGTTGGTTACCTGTTCCCTCAAGAAGTGATACTTGATGGGTATATGCTTGGTCTTGGAGTGAAATACACGATTCTTTGACACACTAATTGCACTAGTATTATCACAATGAATTGGGATCGGTGCATTATACTTTACCTCCAAGTCTGCAAGTGTCTGAATCATCCATAATACTTGGGTACAGGAAGTGGAAGATGCAATGTATTAATTATGTAGTCAATAAATAAATGGAACCTTTCTTCTTGCTCAACCATGCTACAAGAGAATCTCCTAAGAAGAATGCACCTCCACTCGCGCTTTTCCTTTCATCCACGCAGTTAGCCCAATCAACATATGAATAGACTGATAGTTGAAAATTTTGATTCCTAGGATACCATAGGCCATAGTTCATTGTTCCTTTCAAGTATCTGAATATTATTTTGACAGCTAACAGATGACTCTGTTTAGGTGCAGCCTGATACCTTCCTACCATTCCAACAACATGCATTATCTATGGATAGGATGTTGTGATGTACAATAGGTTTCCTATCATATACCTATATGAACTCTGATCAACATCAGGTGAGTCATCATCCTTTCTTAACTTGCATTCAGTGACCATAGGTGTGCTCATAGGTGTAGAATCTTCCATTTGAAACCTTTTCAACATTTCTCTTAGATATTTCTCACGAGAGAGAAATATTCCTTTAGACCTCTGAGTAATTTGTAGACCAAGAAAAGATGAAAGTTCCCCTATGTAACACCATGTTTCCCCCAGTCTGTAAAAATAACTATACTGGCCAAGTATTGTGGCGAACTCAGAAATGTGAATGTGTGATGTGAATGGACCTTCTGAAACAGGTCGATGAATGTGAATAATATTATGAATATATATACTACAGGGCTGCTGAGAGGGGATGTGCTGAAAAAGAGACCACGATGGCTGAAGAAAGGTGGTGGAAGGCACCTGGAATGGTGGCGTTAACTTCCACCAAAACCAATACCGTATTTGGACTTCACTGGCCCGGAGAACAAAGAGCGGCTCGTTGGCCCCAAATTAAATGACTCGCCAGGTTGGTAGGTAAATGGCTCCTCATGAGTAATGAGGGATGGGGGTGAACCACCCATCCATAGAGTCCTCATACCTGACCACCGTGAGGAATATCGTGCCACACACAACCTCACCAAAAGGAGAAAAGGCAGGAAGAGTGTGCGATCAAGGGGGCAGACGCTAGGGGAAGAGAAAGAGGAAAAGAACTCTGGAAAATACAGAGTGAGTGATAGCGAAGAAGAAGGAGAGTAACCTTCATTCTCAGTCACTGGCGAACAGAGACTCAGTCTCACAGCATCGTGGTCTCATATTGGGAGTGGCTAGTGGTAAATCCATTTGGATTCGCTGAGACTATGGTTGGGTGGAAACGAGCACCCCTCTCAACAGTTGCATCACCTCTGGTGTTTTTCTGATAAGTGTTATATCTTGTATCTTGAAGTTTATATGCTGATATGTATGCTCATAGTATGTGAAATTTATGAATGGTTTGAGTATAAGACTGTCTATGTGGTGTTTTGATCAGAAATGGTGGTTGCATGCTTTTATTGGAAGGACCACGTATGGCTTATGTTTATAGATAGATTTATATATACATATATTGAACTAATTTGGACTTCAAGTCTACTTTCGGGAAATCTATGCCCTTATCCGTCTCAGGTAATACCCTAGATAGATCTCCCCATAGAGACACCCTTATTGGAAAGCTTACCAAGAACCTGAAAAAGGATTTGAAGGCGCAAGTCTTAGTAATCCTTCACAAGGAAGAATGATCCTCTTAAATTCTTGATATTTCATCATTTCGACACCCAAGGTATCCAAGTGCGAGCCCTCTCATACTCGCAAGTCCCGAAAGAGGAGTTGGTATCGGGATTTTGGACTTCGGGATTTTGGAGGTCTCGAGGACATGAGATCGGGACACTCCATGGTGGAAGTCCCGAAATAGCTCTGGACCGTCCGATTAAGGGAGGACACGTGTCGCGAGATCACCCATTTCAGGGATTCGAACATCAGGAAACAAAAGAGGAAGGTGAACATTTTGATTTTGCACCTGGCGAAGTCCCGAAATGATCTGGACCATCCATCCGTGGAGGACACATGGCGGAGATCGAGAGTCCATCGGTATTTCGGATACCGGGGATTCGAATTGACAGAAGATTTGTGTCACTGGGGGTCGCAAGTCACAAAATCATGAAATGATGAGGATCGTCCATCTGAGGGAGGACACGTGGCAACAATCTAGGATTTTGGGGAAAATCTCGAAAGGAGTCCCGAGAGGAAATCCGGAAGAAGTATATGTTGGAAAAATATTTTGACAAAAAGACTAAAGAGTTTTATGAACTCAAATTGGGACAACTCAATATAGAAGAATATGTCAACAAATTCCTTGATTTGTTGAGGTATGTACCCTATATCAAGGCGGAAAAGACAAAGGTGCAATGCTTCATCAGTGGACTACCTAAGAACTATCAGAATAGAATTGAATTTGATGAGCCAAAGACTCTAGAAGGCACTATTCGAAAGGCAACCTATTGTCATGAAAATTTTGGGCATCGAGCAGAACCTCACGAAGGATGGAAACAAAAGAATAGTTATATATTTCAAAAAAAGGGGATTAAATCCCCAAGATTTAAGAACTATAAGAAGAACCCAAGAATGAGCTTCCCAACCCAGAGTATGCACCAACAAAATTTTCCCTCCTTGAGTGGAAATAAAACTTCTGAACCCATATCAGTGAGACTGGTAGCCCAAAGAGAGAACCTTTTAAATGTTGGGGTGTCGGGGAAGAACATCTATTGAGAGACTGTTCACACTGACAAAAGAATAGTCGAAGTATTTATAACATCCAGGAAACTACTACCGTCAATGATGTGGCCAGGAGTGTGCCACAAATTTATGAAGCCTTGGATAATAACCAAGCTGACCACCAGGCTTTAGTGGTGGAAATAGAAGGTACAATTTCCAACCATCTAGTGTCTGTTTTGATTGAACCTGGTTCAAATTTGAGTTATATACCCCCCAAAATTTGTTGATAAGTGTAAACTACAGCGACAAAAACATACCAAGCCATGGTTGGTACAATTATCCATTGGCACCAAAAGAAGGGTAGCAAAGGTTATACCAACCTGCCAATTGATGTTGGGGAAATTCCCCACCCAAACAACCCTTAACTTATTACCCCTAGGATCGTATGATCTACTGATTGGTATGGACTGGCTAGCCGCCCATAAATACAGATTGGACTGTTACCATAAAACCTTAGAATGTGTAAGTAAAGAAGGGAAAAAGATAAGCCTTCATGGGATCCGAAAACCTGTATCGGTGAGACAAATATCAGCTCTGCAAATGAGAAAGTATTGCCGAAAGGGATGTCCCCTATATGCAATACAGGTGTTGAAAACAATCGAAGGTGACAAACCAAGCCCTGATGATCACCCTATCCTGAGAGAATACAAAGATGTGTTTCTGGAAGAGGTATCGGGTTTACCTCTGAGAAGGGACATTGACTTCTCGATAGAACTTGCACCAGGAGAGGTGCCAGTTTCTAGGACACCCTACCGGATGAGCACACCCGAGTTAGTTGAAATCAACCTGCAATTAAAAGAAGTGATGGATAAGGGCTATATTCAGCCCAACGTGTCTCCATGGGGAGCACCAGTCCTATTCGTAAAAAAGAAGGACGGTACCCTTAGACTGTGTATAGATTATAGGCAACTCAATAAGGTAACCATAAAGAAGAAGTACCCCTTGCCCAAGATCGATGACTTGTTCGATCAATTGGGGGGTGCGTCTATTTTCTCAAAGATTGATTTGAGGTCGGGATACCATCAAGTCCGAATCAAGGGTGAAGACATCCATAAAACTGCCTTCTGAACGAGGTATGGTCACTATGAGTTTGTGGTAGTGCCATTTGGGTTGACCAATGCCCCTGCCACTTTTATGTGCTTGATGAACAGTGTACTCAGCAAGTTCCTAGACAAATTTGTGCTTGTTTTTATTGACGATATATTAATTTACTCCAAGAACAGAAAAGATCATGAAGATCATCTTAGACTTGTGCTGCAAGTGCTAAGAGAACATCAGCTCTATGCCAAATTCAGAAAATGTGAATTCTTCTAGAAGAAAATACATTACTTAGGCCATGTTCTCTCCGAAGAAGGAGTAGCAGTAGACCCTGACAAAATCAGGTCTATCATGGAATGGCCTACCCCAAAGGATGTTTCAGACATCAGATCCTTTATGGGATTAGCAGGATACTATAGGAGATTTATAAAAAGATTCTCCAAGATTGGTTGTCCAATCACTGCCCTCCAGAAGAAGGGGACAAAATTCCTGTGGACACAGAAATGTGAAGAAAGATTGCAAACCCTGAAACATCTATTGACCCATGCACCCGTGCTGAAGATCGTCGATTTAGAAGCTGACTTCCCCATGTTCACAGATGCCTGTAAGGAAGGGCTCGAAGGATTCCTTATGCAGGGAGGAAGTGTGATCTGCTATGAATCCCGAAAATTAAACGAGCATGAAGTCAACTATGTGACCCATGATCTAGAGCTGGCTATCATAGTGCATGCCTTGAAAATGTGGAGGCATTACCTCCTGGGAAGAAAATTTGTTCTTATTACAGATCACTGTGGATTGCAATATCTATTTGATCAATCAAATCTTAATGCTAGACAAGCTAGGTGGATGGCCCTCCTTAGCGAGTTTGATTTCGAGATCAAACACATTAAAGGAAAGGAAAATAGGGTGGCCAATGCCCTTAGCATAAGTATGAAAACAATTCACCTGGCAGCGGTGAGCACCTGCGAGACAGATGTCAAGGAAAGAATCAGAAATGCACAAGAAACAAATCCCTTCTTCCAGACCGTGACCATGTACCTATAGCAAGAACCCCCCGGAGTAAAATATGAAGGCTACCAGATGGCCGAAGGAGGTCTGCTCACTTACATAAGAAGATTTTATATTCCATATTGTGACGACTTGAAGAGGTTCATACTGGATGAACTACATAAAACACCCTATTCTGGTCATCCAGGATACCAGAAGATGATCACGGCCACCAGGAAACAATTCTATTGGTCTGGAATGAAGAAAGACATAGCCGAGTACTTGGACAAATGCATAGAGTGCCAACAGGTTAAAGTAGAACACCAACACCCAACAGGGTTATTGCAACCTTTACCAATTCCAGAATGGAAATGGGAAACCATCTCCATGGATTTCATCATTGGATTACCAACATCGACCAAACAGAATGATGCCATTATGGTAGTGGTGGATAAATTAAACAAGTCTGCTCATTTCATCCCTGTCAAATCAACTTGCAAAGCAATCGATATCGCCCAGGTATTGATGAAGGAGATATTCAGACTGCATGGTATGCTGAAAGAGATCGTGTCTGACAGAGACACAAAATTTACTTCTAACTTTTGGAAATCACTGATGGTTGGTTTAGAGACCAAATTTCTATTTAGCACCGCCTATCACCCTCAAACCGACGGACAGACAGAAAGAGTGAACCAAATACTTGAAGACATGCTAAGAATGCATGTAATGCATCAACCCAAGAAGTGGGAAGACTACCTTCCACTAGTAGAATTCGCCTACAACAACGGCTACCAAACATCCTTAAAGATGAGTCCCTTCGAAGTCCTCTATGGTAGACCATGTAACACTCTAGTCAGCTGGAGTAATCTCGTAAACATGATTTCTTTTGGACCTGACATGTTGAAAGAAATGGAACAACAGGTGACTTAGATAAAACAAAACCTGAAGGTCGCTCATAACCGACAGAAAAGTTATGCCGACCAAAAGAGAACTCCAAGAGAGTTCAAAACGGGATACCATGTATATCTCAGAGTTAGACCCAGTAAGAGTTCTCTAAAAATGGGAGCTTGTGCCAAGTTAGCACCCGATATTGTGGACCCTTTGAGGTTCTAGATAGAGTGGGACCTGTAGCCTATAGGCTAGCACTTCCTCCCATAGTCAAAGCACATAATGTTTTCCATGTCTCATTATTGAAGAAATATGTACATGATGCTAACCATATAATTGATTGGTCTATGATCCAGGTGGAACCGGAGGGAGAATTTCTACCAGAACCTTAATGCATACTAGACAGAAAGGAAACCCCACTATGGAACCGAACCATTGCACAAGTCAAGGTGCAGTGGAAACATTTTGGCCCAGATGAGGCTACATGGGAAATGGAGGATGCCATGAAACGAGCATATCTGATTTTGTTTACATATGTACATGCATGCATGTCAAGTTGATAGATAGAACATCGAGGACGATGTTCCTTTAAGGGGGAGGGAATTGTAACACCCTGTTTCCCCCAGTCTGTAAAAATAACTATACTGGACAAGTACTGTGGCGAACTCAGAAATGTGAATGTGTGATGTGAATGGACCTTGTGAAAAAGGTCGATGAATGTGAATAATATTATGAATATATATATATATACTGCAGAACTGTTGAGAGGGGATGTTCTAAAAAAGAGACCATGATGGCTGAATAAAGGTGGTGGAAGGAACTTGGAATGGTGGCATTAACTTCCACCAAAACCAATACCATATTTGGACTTCACTGGCCCAGAGAACCAAGAGCGGCTTGCTGGTCCCAAATTAAATGACTCGCCAGGTTGGTAGGTAAATGGCTCCTCATTAGTAATGAGGGATGGGGGTGAACTTCCCATCCGTAGAGTCCTCAGACCTGACCACTGCGAGGAAGATCATGCCACATGCAACCTCGCCGAAAGGAGAAAAGGTGGGAAGAGTGTGCGATCAAGGGGGAAGACGTGAGGGGAAGAGAAAGAGGAAAATAACTCTGGAAAATACAGAGTGAGTGATAGCGGAGAAGAAGGAGAGTAACCTTCATTCTCAGTCACTGGTGAACAGAGACTCAGTCTCGCAACATCGTGGTCTCATCTTGGGGGTGGCTAGTGGTAAATCCATTTGGAGTCGCTGAGCCTATGGTTGGGTGGAAACGAGAACCCCTCTCAATAGTTGCATCACCTCTGGTGTTTTTCTGATAAGTGTTATATCTTGTATGTTGAAGTTTATATGTTGATATGTATGCTCATAGTATGTGCAATTTATGAATGGTTTCAGTATAAGACTCTCTGTGTGGTGTTTTGATCAAAAATGGTGGTTGCATGATTTTATTGGAAGGACCATGTATGACTTATGTTTATAGATAGATTTATATATACGTATATTGAACTAATTTGGACTTCAAGTCTGCTTTCAGGAAATCTATGCCCTTATCCGTCTCAGGTAATACCCTAAATAGATCTCCCCATAGAGACACCCTTCTTGGAAAGCTTACCAAGAACCTGAAAAAGGATTTGAAGGTGCAAGTCTTAGTAATCCTACACAAGGAAGAATGATCCTCTTAGAATCTCGACATTTCGGCATTTCGACACCCGAGGTATCCAAGTGCGAGCCCTCTCGTACTCGAAAGTCTTGAAAGAGGAGTTGGTATCAGGATTTCAGACTTCGGGATTTTGGAGGTCTCGAGGACATGATATCGGGACACTCTATGGTGGAAGTCCTGAAATAGATCTGGACCATCCGATTAAGGGAGGAAACGTGTCGCGAGATCACCCATTTCGGGGATTCAGACTTCGGGAAACAAAAGAGGAAGGTGAGCATTTTGACTTCACACCTAGCGAAGTCCTCAAATAATCTAGACCGTCCATCCGTGGAGGACATGTGGTGGAGATCGAGAGTCCATCGGTATTTTGGATACTAGGGATTCAGATTGACAGAAGATTTGTGTCACTGGGGGTCACAAGTCATGAAATCGCAAAAGGATGAGGACCATCCATCTGAGGGAGGACACATGGCAGTAATCTAGGATTTGGGGGAAAATCCTGAAAGGAGGAGTCCCGAGAGGATCTAGATCGTCCATCGGAGGAGACGCGTGGTGAGCTGTCAGAGCTCGGGGAAAGCTCCAAAATCCCGTGGACCGTTGGATCCAAATCCTCGAGGATCATTGATCTCCTACACGAATCCCCATATTGGGATTCGAGGATTGGAGTGACAGGAGTTTTGGAGTGATGCATCGTGAACTCTCGATTCCTGAAACTCTGAAAAGATATGAACCGTTGGATCCAAGACATCGAGAGCCGTTGGATCTCATACAGGAACTCGAGTATCATATTTCAGGGTTTGAAGAGTCGAAAGACTTGACTCTCTTGCATTTTGAACTCCCGATTTTTGAAATCCCGATATGGCCAGGATCGACGGATCGGGGAAGGCTTATAGTTGTTGATCTCCCTTTGGAGGGAAACTTTGGAGATTACGGAGTTTCGGGGATTCGAAAAGGGAGAGGAAGATACATCGCATCACGATTCCCTGAATCGTGAAAATACGGTGAGTGATTTGTCAATTTAGCGCATGGTTACATAACAGGGTCACGTGGACAAGACCCAAGTGGGGAGCTTGACACTTGCCAACCCTTTCAGGGTTCGACATTTCGGCATTTTCGGGTTTGTAGAGTTGAAAGACTTGACTCATTTATATCGCCAAGTCTCGAAATGTGAAAAGGCACCTAGTCATTTGGCCGGTGGTCATAATTGACGATCACATGGAGGTGGAAAAGGGAAGAACTAGCCTACGATAAGTCCTCGTAGGATTTTGGGGATTCTGTCCCTCAAAAAAATGCGAGAAATTTATTACGTTGTAGTGGGTGTGTTACACCCTATAATAGACATTTCAAATTCAAATTTCATGGTAGAAGCAAACCATTGTACCAATGAAGCATTATTTCTTCCAAAGATGATGTCATCTACATAGATCAACACAATGAGCAAATCATTACCCTCTGTTTTGATATATAGATTGTTGTCAACTATTCCTCTCTTGAAACCTTTGTCTTGAAAATACTTATCTAGTCTGTAATACCAAAGATGAGGAGCTTGTTTCAACCCATATAAGGATTTCTTCAACTTGCAGAAAAAGTAAGGGTTATCTGACATTTGGAAGCCCTCTGGTTGTTCCATATAGAATTCTTCTTTTAGATCTCCATTTAGAAAAGATGATTTGACATCCATTTGATAAAATTTAAACTATTTATGACATGTATAGGCAAAAAACATTCTAATATCTTCTAATCTTGCTACGAGCGCAAATGTTTCATCAAAATCCAGTCCTTCTATTTGAGCATATCCTTTGCAGACCAATCTAGCCTTATTTCTTACAATATTTCCTTGCAAATTCATCTTGTTTTTGTAGACCCATTTGGATCCTATTACTTTTTATTTGTTGGCCTAGGAACAAGTTCCCAAATGTCATTATTTTCAATCTGCTCTAGTTCCTCATTCATTAATTTTAACCAATTTACGTCTTCACTAGCTTCATTAAAGTTTTTAGGTTCCACCATGGATATGAAGGCTATATGTGATTGCTCGATGTCTTTGATTATCCTTCTCCTGGTTTGTACACCTTTGTCTTTCTCACCAATTATATGACTTTCAGGATGATTCTTTTGAGTAATTATGGAGGAAGGATTTGATGCTGATTGTTGTCCTGACTCTTCTAGTCCGGGTTTCTCTTCTCCAACTAATTCATCATCTTCTTGTGACTCTGAGATTTGTTGTTATTTATCTTCATTATTATCATCATCTTTTTCATCTGGCTTAGTGCTTATTCTTTGTTGATCTTTTATAGGAGCTTCTTCATCAATTAGAACATCAATACAGTCTACTAATTTATGCATTCTTTTGTTAAAGCATCTATATCCTTTATTATTCATTGCATATCCTAAGAAGATACCTTCATCATCTATACTATCAAATTTTCCGAGATGATCATCATTATTCTTGATGTAGCATTTACTTCCAAATACTTTGAAGTGCTTGATTGATGCAGGTTGACCAAACCACAACCCATTTGGAGTTTTATCACTGTTTGGCCTTAGATGCACTTTTTTTAGAATATGAACAACCTCCAACCAAAAGGTTTGTGAATTTTCCCTTTCACTCATCATAGCCCTTGCCATCTATTGAACTTATCTGTTTTGGCATTCTACAACTCCATTTTATTGAGGAGTACCTAGAATAGTATATTCTCTTTTAATTCCATGTCTGTCATAGAATTCTTTGAAATCTCTTGACAAAAATTCTCCTCCCCTATCTGAGAGAATTGACTTTAACTTCCTTTCTGTCTGATTCTCAGCTAACGCCTTAAACTTTTTGAACTTCTCAAACACATCAGATTTTTCTTTCAGAAAGGAAACCCATGTAAGTCTAGAGAAGTCATCAATGACTATCATAAAGTAACGTTCTCCTCTAGTTCCTTCCTTTCGCAATGGTCCACACAGATCCATATGAACAATTTGAAGTGGTTTCTCTGAAGATGTGAAACACTTCGATTTGAGTTGAGCATGATTCAGCTTCCCTATTTGATAGGATTCACATACAGAGTAATTATTCTTAGATATTCTTGGAAGGTCTTTCACAGAGCATTCATTATTCAGTTTGAAAATATGATCAAAATTCAGGTGTCCAAGCCTTCTGTGCCATAACCAACTTTCATCAAGTTTCCTTAAATGACATTTCTCCTTATCTTCCTTCACAACATATATATTGTTTTCAGTTCTAACCCCTTTTGCAATCAATTCTCCTGTGTTTACTATATTTATTTTACAATTCTTGGCATTGAAAGTGACTTCACATCCTTTGTCACATATCTGATTGACACTAAGAAGATTATGCTTTAAACCATCAACAAATAACACATCTTGAGCTTTTCTTCTTCCATTACTTAATCTTACTAGACCTTTACCTCAGATCTTTCCTAGAGCATCATTTCCAAAGGTTACATTCCCTGATTTATTTTCTTTGAGTAATAGGAACTCACTTTTGTCACCTATCATATGATTGGAGCATCCACTGTCAATATATTGGTTTTTTTTTTTTTTTTGAGATGATAACACTAATCCACACTTGTTATCTTCAATCTTCTTCCAAACCTTGACGTTTTCAGCTCTGTGATTTGAATATGGCTTATATTTTTTTAAGTGACAGTCTGCAACTTTATGTCCATAATTATGGCAGATGTAACATTATGGTTCATTGAATAAAGGATCATAATGATTGTTATTTGTAATATGAGTCCTTTTCCCAGCCATCACGTGATTTGCAGTCTATGGTTGTTTGTTACTTGGCTGTCTCATTCTTTGTTGTGGCAGATATTTATTACTTGGTTGTCTTTATTGCTCATGTCTAAATCTTAAAGAACAATTTACAGCTTTGTGGCCAAAGTTAGAGAAATAAAAACAATATCCATAGAAAAAATCTTTGTACCTGGAAAATGGTTGTCTTCTTTGAGCAGGTCGATTTCTTCCATGTTGATGATTTCCTTGAGCAGAGGGTGTATTATTTATTTGTTCTACATATTCATTTCTGGTAGATTTTACTTCACTTCTCCTTGGTGACTGATTCTCTTCCTTTGTTTCTGCAGGTTTGTTCTTGTCAATGGTTGTAGATTTGACAAACTTGATGGATTCTTTGTTGCTTGGCTTACCACTACTTGATCCCTCTTCATAGCCCAAACTAGTTTTAAAATTTGAATTCCTTTGTTGATTTAGAATGGAGGCTAATCCTTCTAAGGCTTTAATACTTCTCAGATTATGATGATATAAGGCCTGAAATTTCTATAGATCTTTTCTGACAGTCACTAATTCAACTTCCAATTTTTCACCTTTTGTTTCAGCTTCCTTCAATTTCTTTTTGAGGATGTCTTCAATCTTCTTATATTCTTCTAACTTAACCTTCAACAAATCAATTTCTTCAGATGGTTCATTGCATGTTTTCTCATACCTAAGAAATAATTGTTTTTGTTTTCTTTCTTTTCTCTGAGTCTATCAATCTCTTCCATGGCACTAACAAGTTCTCCTTCAAGATCTACTACTGCTTCACAATCAATGAACTCACTTTTTGTATCTTCAGTGTTTAGATATTCTAAAGCCATTAGCATGATATCATTTATTTTATATTCAATAGAAGAGTCATTGCTTTCATCATCTGAGGGATCATCATCATTGTTTACACAAAGGCTTTTCTTCTTAAAATTATTCTCTTTGTAGACCTTCTTGTGTGTGTGCTTCTCTTCATCGTCATATGTCTGATCCTTTATTTTGTGAGGACACTTCGATGAAAAATGACCAATCTTACCATAGTTGAAACATTTGAAGGGTAGTTTACCTTTGTATTTTCCTAATCCTTTCTTCAGTCTTCTCACAAATTTTTCTTCAATCTCATCTATATCGGAGTCTGTGTTTTTCTCTACTTTAAAAGATGCCTCTCTTGTAGTGGATTTACCTTCAGTGATTCTAATTTCATAAGTAGTTAGGGTTCCAAGAAGTTGATCTAGTGTCAACGTTTTGAGATCAGCTATTGCCTCTATAGAAGATACCTTTGAGTTAAATCTATCAGGAAGAGATCTTAATATTTTTTGGACTAGAAAAGATTCATCTATCGTTTCACCTAGGCCTTACATAGTGTTGACAAGTTATTCTATACGTAAGAAGTACTTACTGATAGTTTTATCTTCATCCATCTTTAACTGCTCAAATTTCAGTCTGTGAGTCTGAAGTTTTGCGTCTTTCACCTTTTCATTACCTTCATAACTACTTATCATCTTGTCCCACATAACTTTTACTGATTCACAGTGCATGACTTTGACAAACTCGGCTTCAACAATTTCACTGAGGATGGCATTCATTACTTTTGCATTAAATCTAAACTCCAACTTATCATCTTTTGAGGCCAAGACTACAGGATTCACATATCTCGTTTCAACGACATCCCAAACATCATCACCCAAAGATGTTAAATGTGTTCTCATTCTTATTTTCCAGAAGGCAAAGTTTGTTCCATCAAACAGAGGGGGTCTATTAGTTGAACTTCCATCATGACTAGTCATGTTCAATATTATGGATCTATCTTTGATTAAACGCATCGGCTCTGATACCAATTGTTGAAAATATAACTGAGAGGGGGGGGTGAATAAATTATGTATATAAGCTTGAAATTTTTCCTTTTATTTTCTGATTTGTTCTAGATTATTATTTAATGTGTTGTTTATAACTTAACATGCATAGATATACAATATTTTATCAATCACACATAATACACAAAGACACTAATTTTCATGAGGAAACCCATAAAGGTGAAAACCTCTTCTTCTTAGGATGTCAATCAAGCTCCAAATTTCATGTACATCATAGTCTTTGAGCTCCAACTCAAATATGAGGCTACAACCTCTGATAGCAAGCTACAACATGTAGAGAGCACCAAATCTCAGATTTCTCTAGCACCAACTAGATGGAAGCACCAACTCCCAGGTTTATCTAGCACCCACTAGATGGAAGCACCAACTCCCATAATATATTCCAACACCAACTAGAATTTAGAGGATTGCAATCCTCCTTAGCACCACCCTACCACCCTGAATGAATCTTACAAAACTTTACTTACTTGCTCTATCTTTGATATGGTCTATTACAGCTCCATGTCTCCTCTGCCTTCTTCAACTTTTATACTCTATTACGCTTCTGCATCGTTCAACTTCTATGCTCTGCTCTTTTTCCTCCTACACTCAACACCCCTATTGTTTATCTCCTCTTATGCCTTTATACTCTATGTTTCCTTTGCATACTCTTTACTATGCCACCAATATCCCCTTCATATTATGCACTGCGTCTCATCCTACCCACATGCATCACTCTAAAAAAAACACGCTTTACTTCTGTTCTGCATGTCTTTATCACCTCGAGTCCTCCGCCTGATCATCATTCAAAATATTCATCTTCCCTGGTGGTTATACTAAATCTGTTCATCATTAGCAGGCGTTATCCTAAAATTCTTTGGCTTCTCTGGCAGTCGTAACTCGTTGTATTCTCTGGTAGTTATAGTCAATTGTTTTTGGCTTCTTTGGCTTCCAAGCCCCTTCCTTCACGTGACCACCAGTGGTGACCAAATGCCAATTCAAAAGGAGCTTCCTGATCTCGGTTTAGTGAGTGCTAGCTCCATTTCTCGATATGACCTTGGGTGAAGATCTCATGTGACCATGTGATTGCGGGTGCGTCCAAAAGCAGTTTGAGGGCAACCCACTTTTCACCCTGCAATTCACTACAGAGCTCCACATGTCCTTTCTAAAAAAATATGGTTTCAATTGCGGCCCGCATTCAACATTTTAAAGTTATCACACCTTTAATCCCTGCAATGTGACGGGACTGTCGATCTCACGATATTGATGGTGGTCCTGAATGGATGGTTCAGATCTATCCTCTCAAGTCTGCAGATCATATAAAACCTTCCTAAATCAACGTATGTGATTTACTTCGTGATCCGGGCTCCAAGAGTTTCAAACCTAAAAACCTTTTTTTCTTCGTATGCCAATCTTCCAGAGTTGATGATCCACTGATGTGTGTCCCTCTCAGACTAACAGTCGAGATTTCCTTCAGGTCTCCGCACTTGGGAAATTTCAACTCTCAATTTTAAATATATCTCTATCACCTTTTTCTGGAGTTGAAAATCCATTGACGCATGCCCCTCTCGAATCAATGGTCGAGATCTCCTTCGGGTCTCCGGACTCCGGAGATTTCAAATCTCAACATCGCTTCCTTCACTTTCTCCCGGAATGTTTTTCCCGAACTGCACATATTTATTCCATGCGTCCTTCTGGCAACCAACGCCCTGGATATTCTTTGACCCTCGAGTCTTCGACGATCTTGTTTCCTTCCCAACCACAAACTCTTGAAGTGATTCTCTTCGGATTTGTGGATCGGGCGCCACCTGTTAGTCTTGATGATGGACGGTCCCTGCTTACTTCGGGACTTCAGGACTTTCACAAGTCGCTGCTCCATTTTCCTTCGGAGTGATCACCTACTGAGTAATTCATAAGTGGTGGAGACCAATTGTTTTTGGTTAACACTTCCACTTATATTGTCCTTCCACTGAACTAGATCAACGGTTGAGAATGCACCCGAAGTGATCTTCAGATTGGACGACTGAGATTGACTTCGTACCTTCTCCTTTTGGGACTTCATGACTTTTGACATTTGTTGGTGATGAAACTTCCTAAGTAAATCTCCCGGAGTGATGTAGCTTGCTTATTTCACTTGTTGACATGGAACGAGCCAATTTCCTCTTAACACTTGTCATCATCTAATTATGCCACATGTCCTCACTGATGTGGTCTTCCACATTTCCATGATGACGTGGTCTGCCACATGTCCTTGCTGAGGTGGTCTGCTGACATGGGTGAGACATGTAGGTAGTGGAGTGGAGGTGGAGGCAGAGCATGGTAGTGGAGTGTGATGTGTAGTGGGTAGTGGAGTGTGACGTCGGAGTGTAGAGGTGGTATGTATGAGTGGTTTGTTGGTTTTCTCAGAGGGGGGGTTAGGCAGTAAGTGGTAATGAGTGAGGGGGGTCCGAGTTGACTAGAAGGTGACAAGTATGAGGTTCCCACATGAGAAATACCACCAACTCGGACCCCCCCCCACGGTTAAAGGAAAAAAGCTTGAGGGGGTCTGATATGCCATGTCGACCGTAGATCTGAGTGCCCGATTATCGAATGTTGAGATTAGCACGCCTTCTAAATTAACCTATCCTTCCACTTATTTTGATCTGATGACTGAATGAAATTGGGTGATCGAGATCTATGATCTCAGCCCTTTCTTATCTTGTCCTTTCACTTGAATCAATCCAACGGCTGATGGAAATTCGAATGATCGAATTCTCAATCGTTTCCCCCCGCTTATCCTATCCTTCATTAATTCAATCCGATGGTTGTTGGTCCTCTGGATCGATGATCCAACGTCCACTTTCTCTCTTCCTCTGGAGCTTCTAATATCTCCGACTTTAGAAGGATTTCTAAGTGTTCACGGGTCTCGACCTTTGCTCCTCCTGCGAGTCGGTCTATTGGACCTCGTTTGTACTTCTGGAAACCGCTATCTCTTCTGATATTTCTCTTCTTCTACACTCTTGAGGTTTGGTTTTCTGTTGTTCTTTCCATAAATGACAAGAACATTCTTCCTGTAAACATGCCAACAGGAACCTCACCCAAATTTTTTTTCTATATATAAAATGTTCACAAAATTCAACTTCTAAATTACATTAAGGAAAATCTTTGACCATACCTTTGTTATGCATAGCTCGAAGTACTTTTTCTCCAATATGTTCCATCCTCTTGTGCCATAGCATAGTCAGGTCGACTTTATGATGAATTTTTGAGTCGGTTTGAATTGAATCATCCTGAGTCTAGTTGAGTCGATTTGACTTTAGGAACATTGATGTTGTTGAATACACTCAAGTCGACACTTCCTAATTACTTATATAGGGTTCCAATCTGAACTCCTTTCATTAATACCATTTCACTTCTCCGTATTGCACAAATCCTTCTGAAATAGAGTGTGCACCCCTACATGACTCATCTTGTTGACATATATCAGTTTTCTTTCCAACCTTAAATGTGTAGCACACATGGAAGGGTTCTACTCCTCCCATCCTGCAGTATCATTCAAACTCTTCTTCATCTGACAATTTTGGTTGTCTAGTTGTCCCCCAAGAACATATATTCTCTTTGATATTGTTCATATTTTCATAACCATTCTCTATGTGGTGTCATATGATAGGATGCTCCTGAGTCAATCAACCAAACATCTTGATCCGACTGTGTACTAGTCAACGCTAGGTACACATCACCTACCTTATCTGGAGTCATATTTCTCTCAGTCAACTACTTCTCATTGAATAATATACTTACTTTCATTTCCTTAAAATTGAAGTCCCTTCCAACATATTCTCATCGAATGAGTAGGGGATTTAGATCTACCCTTCGACTTAGAATTTCTACTAGAGAATTTTCCTTTATCTTTGTCAATCGGTCGACCTCTTACAACTAATGCATATTTTGTCTATCCTTGCATGTTCTTCCTTCTCATTGCTTCTAACAATGGATATGCAGCCACATATTCTTGCACTAATGTGGTTGTATTACTCCCTATATCCATGACTAATACATCCTTTGAGTCTAGCAAAGAAAATAATACGCTAATACATTTCTCCTCCTTGGTGATATGTATATATATATAAACAAGGTTAATATCCACATAAGATAACTGGATTATAATGGTATTAAATGCATTTAAATGATCAGTCATTGAACTTCCCTCACTCATCCTCAGAAGATACATTTTATTTATGAGAAGAAACTTATTTACCAGGGATTTTGATTGGTACAATATTCCCAACTTGTCCCACATTTTCTTAGCCAAATCTTCACCCGAGACATTCATCGGTACTGAATATTCAAGACAAAGTCGAATTACACTCCTTCCCCATATCTCAAGTTTCTCCCATTCTTCCATTGACATACCTTTAGGCATGGTACCTGGACATATTACTATCCATTGTTCTTGATCTACAAGGAGATATTCAATTTTAATCTTCCAAAGATCAGAATTTTGGCCATTGAATTTTTCAATCTCTATTCTCGAATTGCTCGCTATTCTTTAAACACAATATTTAAATATTTCTGACTTACAAATCTTACTAACCTAGGGTTTAGCTCAGATCCAAGGTTGTTAAACCAAGATCGGATACCACATGTTAGGAAATGAGAAGCACTTCCACACTAAACCTAGCAGAAGAGAGGAAGAAATATTTAAACAATAAATTAAATGACAAAGAAAACATACAGTACATAGATACTTTACCCTGGAAACCCAAACGGGAAAAAAAATATTCCTTGAGCGTTCTTCTCTCTTTTGTCTTATTCATTCAAAATAAAAGGTTACATGCCTAACCTTGGTCCTCACCTAAGACACAATCGACATCATACCTTCTTGCTTTACACAAGAACAACCTTGTATCTAATTCAGCTTACATATGCATGAACAACGACCTCTAACTATTGGCTATTCTACGATTCATTATTAGATTTTCTAGAATTACAACATGGCTTATTTATATAATTTATAGTAGTAAAAGCCCTAAAGAAAAGGCACCCAAAGATGGTTATAGATCCACACAAATCATTCACTACAAATCCCGTGAATCTCAAGATTTAGTTACAATCGACTACCAAGTTGGATTAACAGTCAACTACTTGTCAACCTTCATTCCATCTTAAGTTGGTTTCCACATGCCTTCCTTTCAACCTCTTGTCAGTTGACCTGTTCGACTTCTAATTTACCTAGTCAAACCACCTCAACCTTCGAATTGTTGTTTATATCTTTGAATTCGACTTTATCTGATCAAACCACCTCGAACTTCATCGTATTATCGATTCCTTCGACTTTGACTATCAGTTGATCAACCTCAAATAGACTTTCACCACAAAGAATATAAAAACCCAACATTATCTTTATGTCAGTTGTGGTGTTTCTTTTTTTTCTACACTTTCAACCAGAACCTTTTGTGCCCTTAGCTTTCTATATGTAGTTGCAAAGTATGAAGGCCAATTAATCACCAATGCATTAAGAGTTTTCTCCTACCTGATGGTGTCGTTGAGGTTCTTCCTAGCTTCCTTAAACTTAGTGTATTCTTCAGTCAGGATGGTGGTTGTATGCTCCTATATTTTTTGATTTTCTCTAATTGATAGGCTGTGTTGTTTCTCTATGATCTTATTTTCCCACCGAAGAAGATCAAATTCCTGTTATCTTTATTTTTTAGCTCTTACTAGCATTTCAACCAAGTCTTTAAAACCTGTCATGGGGATCTCAGTTTCTGGTAGCTGCTCCATCCCTAAATGCTTCCTAACTTCCTCTTTTCATTCTTGTACTATTTTCCTTTGATCCTCCTTTATTTTCCACACTTGACTTCCTTCCTTAATAACTTGTTTCCACCAATTTTTTATTCTTTTGAGATGGCTTGATGTAATTTGAATAGGTGCTAGTCGGATATTGATCTTGGGTTAAGTGTATTTTTAGTAGTTGATCTAGATGGGCTGGAAGGTTGGGTAATTTTGATAATGATTTTTGGTGATTTATTTTTCTTACTCTTCTCTGACTTTTTTGGCAAACCCCCCTCTTTATCTTGGCATTGTGTTGTTTGTTGTGTAGATGAGTGAGTTTGTTCCTACTATACAAATGGGTGATTATTTTGCTACTCTGCAAATGAGTGAGTTTGATCAACATTTTCCCCTTTTTTCGTTTCCTCATGTCGTGTTTGTTGAGTTTCTTTTTGCGAGGGAGGATGTTGATCCTGCTTTAGTCCTTGTTTTGTATCCTTAGTCAGGGGATTTTCTGGGAGGGATTCATTTTTGTGTTCCTACCTTTCTTTTTTTTTCTCTAAGTTATCTTGTTGCTTCATTTGTTCTGCTTCTATGGATATGTCTAGAATTGTCTCTATTGGCTCTGATTCCCGAGTATTAACATATTGGGTGTTGACTTCCTAGGGCCCGACCTATTGCTGTACATTTTCAAATGGATGAGCCGAATTTAGTCTATATTGATGGTTCTGTGACCGAATCATGTTTCTCTATATTTTTTATTTCGATCTCTTCATCGACCGACGTGAACAATTGATCCAAATCTGTTTCTTCTGAAGACTCATCGATGATGAGTTGTATTTTCTTCTTATTTTCTTTCATTCCTCGACTATTTATACTGACTCAGGTGGGGGGATTCTTGTGTCAATTCTATTGTTGAGTTGATCATTATTTTCTTGTCGGGTGTCGATTGTATCTTGAATTCCATTTATGTATGATTTTTTGTGATCCTATTCAGTGTGAATATAGTGGTATGACTCTCGAGGATCTTTTTCTTCTTTGTTCCCCTTGTTTCAATTTGTCGAATTGTATATATGAATTGCTTGAGTTGGTGTTATTGTACTTTTTCTTTCTCCAAGGCCTCCTTCATTCCTAGTCCGACCGATGAGCCTAAAATCTTTTTCAGTACAACCATCTCTTGTCAGTTATGCTTCTCCGACAGCTTAATTTTTTCAGCAATTTTGCTTGTAATGTTGGTCAACTTCTCTTGGATTATTAGGTCATTAAAGTCAATTCCTTCAGTGGATTGAAAAGTCTCCCGCCAAATAGATTTTGTGTTGAGGGAGATTTATTTGACTATGAATTCCTTTTTACCTTTATCTTTCTTTGCTAACTACTTTCTTTTTATTGGCAGGGGCCTTGCAGGGATAACTGATAGTGCTCCTAGGTATTAGACAAAGGGGATGGAATATAATTACACTTCTCTTTCCTCTTATTGTTTTGTGTTGTTAAGAGGAAATACCAATGGAAATCCTAGTTGATTAATTTTAGGGGGGATTTCCATCTCTTGTCATGTTTGTCTTTCTAACTCAGTGAATATTTCTTCTGCTATCAACCAATAATGTAGTTCTTCTGGTTCTGTGGATGACTCAAATCCTCAACAAATTTTGGGGTGGTCGAGTTCTATTTGAATATGATAGGGAATCGATAGGGCCTGATGAACTTCTTGCTCAACATTCCATCTATGTGATATATTCTTTAATTTTATGAACCATAGTCAAAACATTTCTTATGGGGCAAATGAGCTAGAGGCACCATCGTACTCTGCTACAACAATTCTATATTTTTCCATTGCCAATAATTTATTTATTGTGAAAGTGGGTTTTCGGATCAGGTTATATTATTCCATTGCTACCCATATTAGCAAGGAAGGAAACTTGATAGCCTTACTTGATTCTTGACATTCCTTGCATTTTGTTCGGATGATGTCAGCGATATATTCTGCCCAGTTGAATAATTTCGACTTCTGAAAGATTTGGCCAATCAACTCTACCATAGTCATATTTATGTCGGAAGCCTGACCAATTGGTGTAAAGCACAAGGATACAATTATTGCAGTCCATATTTCCTGCAAGTCATGGATTTTGTAAATAAGTAACCCTTTGGAGTTCTTAGCTATTGTCGACTTGGTAAACAATTTCATCCAGTTGTTTTCATTGGAAGTTTTTGGCACCTTGACCCCAGTCTTTAGGATGTTGGTGATTCGATGAATGAGTCCTCTTGTTATTTTTATTGGGTTATCAAGACAGATATATCCATGATGATATCGGATGACAATTATTTTTTTTTCCTCTTATTTCCATTGACCTAAGTCGGCGACCTTCAGTCCTCCTAAGAGGTGTCTGATTCCTGCATTTGCTTGGAATTTTGTTTCACCCTTCCAATGAACATCTTCCATCCCGCATTCTATGATTTTTTCCCATTGTTTACTCTAATCCATCTCCTCTAGAAAAAATTGTCGAATGTTCTGCATCTGGATTTGCAGCGGCATCACGACTGCTCTGTCGAAATTTTGCCTTGATCTTGGTTCTTCCACTATATCAGAGACTTGACATCTCATTCTCGACATATATAAATCAAATTCGACCATATTCAACAAGTCTGGGGAAATTGTGGGTTCGCTTGCATGCTTCGTTGGCTCTATACTCTTCCGCGGGGGAGAGAATAACAATGACGTGAAGTTATAGGTGCATTCTAGATTTATAGCCGGAAGAAATAAATTTAGATTAAATGTGGGCAATTGTTCCATAGTATCGTGTGCCTCATTCATAATTGTTGATGGGTTGGTCGAATCATATGAGGGGATGTCTAGGATAGTTCCTAGTTGGCACGTATGCGAGTCTCATCAAGCATTAGTTGTGGCGGTTTCCAATTGATTGTTATACATGTCAAATTCATCCACAGTTATATTAGTGGTTGCACAACAATCTTCTACATCGCATCGATCATTAATGTTTCTATGATTTTTTACGGTCCTTTCTTTTTGTGGCTTAAGTGCATCGTCCTTTCTAGAGTCAAAATTTTCATGGTCATTTTTTCCTCGTCCTCGATCGACTAAGTCTCCTTTGTTAATCCTTAGCCGATACATGAGTCAATTGACTGTTGATTTTGTATCATCAGGTTTCCTATTGTAGGTTTTTCTTGGTTGTTGGTCTTGATAATTACTCTGCTCATCTTTTTTATTGTAATTCCCCTTACTTGTATGATGCATTCACTCGCTTGAACCTCTCTCGCTTGATTGGGATATTCCTCGATCAATCGACTATCGCTTCATGAGTAATTGTCGCAAGTCTAGAGATGGGGTTGTGTGTCGATATTGTATTTTTCTGCATTCTCCTACAATTCTATGACTTGACCTGGGGCTTCCTTCTCTCTCCATTCTTCTTTTTCCTTACTTTTCTTCAAGGCTTTGGGACTTCTTTAATACTTGATTTTTACTATATAATTTTTTGTACCTGAATTATTTATAACCAATTTTAGTTTATTAATGTAAGAATGTTTTTTTTTATTAATAATGTTATTAATCTATATTTTTCAAGTTTGACCAGACTATTACATACAAATTTCCACTTTTGGTCAGTCCCTATTGGCATTATTTTCTACGGAATTTTCCAACATGTTTCATCATTATTATGTATTATACATCTTTAATCAAGCTCCATTAATTTCATTTTTAAATGGATTCCCCAACAAAGTTCATAGTTGAATCGATCTTGTCGATTGAATATCTTCTATAATATACATACCAAGCCATGCTATTTCTAACTTCCTAGGTTTTCCTTTGACTTGATTGTCATATAATAGAACTAGGTCTCCATTTTTCGTCTCCTTATTTTTTAGATGTTGATCATGTCATGTTTTATGTTTTTTCTTTTGTACTTCTTGGTGGTGCATTTCTATTAATCTTCCTTCTTCTAGCTTATTCAATTGGTAAAGTCGATCATTCAAGCTTCTACATTGGTTGAATTTGGAAACAATTTCTATTCTATCTGAGTTGGCCCAGTGGTGAAGTGGGATCATAGATTCTTGTCCATAGTCTAATTTAAAGGGGGTTCATCCAATCAATCTCTTATATCCATATCTATATGCCCATAGAACTGCAAGAATTTTTCCGTTCCAATCATTCTTGTCAATGTTGCATATTTTAGCGAGTCCTTTGTCTAGAGTTTTATTAAATGATTCAACAACACCATTTTCTTTGGGATGGTATACAGTTTTTCTTATGTGATCAATGGAAAAATTCATTAGAAGTACTTGGATCATATTGTTTACAAAATGTGTCCCTTGATCATTGATTAGTGTTAGTGGAAATCCAAATCTTGTTATTATGTTCTCATAGATAAATTTTGCTGCAAATTATTTAGTACATGTTTCAATCGGTTCCACTTCTGCCTACTTCGTCACATATTTGATTGTAGTAATAATATATTTTTCACCTTTTCTTATTTCTCTTTGGGGAAATTGACCGACAAATTCGATGGACCATATTTTAAATGGTAGATTAGAGTTCACTGACTATAATGGAATTTCATTTTTCCACATAGGTCGGCCCATTATTTGGAAGGCATCACATTTTTAACATGTTCCTGGCAATCTTTGTGCATGGTTATCCACCACAGACCCACTTGAAGTATCTTTCGAGTCTTCATGTTGGCCTAGAAGTGGCCCCCAGTTGGTTCCACATGTGCTTCATTGATGATGTCTTCTCATTCATGTTCTAAATCACATCTCCTTAAGACGTTGTTGGGTACCATTTTATATAGATATCCATTTATGATGGTGAATGGTGTTACCTTTAGAGATAACATCTTATTTTTATTTTCTGGGATATCTTTGGGTGCCTTCCCATCTTCCAAGAAAATTTCTATTTCTTCCAGATATTTTAGGGATGCCTCGACATGAAATGGATGTGCGTCTGGAAGGTCTTCCTCTATGTCGGTTGGGTCCTCCCTATCTCCATTTGGGACAAATGGTCAGGCCTAACGTTCTTTTTTCCTAGTCAAATGATTATATTGAATTCAAATTCTTGGAATAACAATAACCAACGATGAATATTTCCTTGATGTACAGGTTTATTGACTAGATACTATAGTTCCCGATGATCTGTAAAAAATGGGAAAGGGTTCGCAAGTAAATAATGTCGGAATATCTGTAATGCAAATATCATCGAAATGGATTCCATTTTTGTGGTCAAGTAATTCATTTATGCTTTATTTATCTTCTGATTTGCGTAAGAATTAGGGTGGTATATTGTGTCATTTAATGGTTGTGCGAGAATTGAACCTAAAATGACATTTGAATCATCGACATGTATGTGAAAAATTCTTGAACAGTCTGGGAATTTCAATACAGGAGCTTCGACTAGTTTTTTCCTTAAGAATTCAAATGACTCTTGGCAGTCTTGTCTCCATATGAACTCAATTTATTTCTGAAAAAACTCATCCATTGAAAAAGTAATATCTAAATAGTGGCATATAAATTTTCTATAATACCCAATATGATTGAGGAATATTTTAATTTGTTTTTTATTTACATGTGGTTTCAAGTTGAGGATGATTTTTATTTTTTCCATGTTGACTTTTACACCATCTTTACATACCACATGTCCTAGGAGAATTCCAATTGGCATGGAAAATATGCATTTCTTAATATTGAGAGACAAATGGATTTGTCATAATATGAGCCATTGTATATCATTTTTAAATAGGTTGTATATAGTCTAGTCGTATAAATAGACAACCATTGTCTTATATATGTATTCTTGAAATGATTTTACCACTATTATTGAAAATATTGTCGGGGCATTCATTATCCCAAATTGAATTACCTTATAGGCGAAGGAGCCAAATTCGAATACAAATGTCATCTTTGGTTGGTCTTTTTTAGCTATAGGTACTTGATTGTATCCTAAAAACCCATCTATGAATGAATAAAATTCATGTTTTGTGAATTGTTTGATTATTTCATTGGAGAATGGGGTGGGGAACATATCAATCAGAGTCAATTTGTTGAGTCCTCGGAAGTTGACACAAATTATTAACTTCTTAGGGTCGTGCTTCTTCAACTAGACCACGATAGGACTTGCCCATTCTGATTTTTCGATTGGATATATGATACATGTTGCTAACATTCCATAAATTTCTTTCTGGATGATCGAATTATATTTGTGTGCTAATTTATAGGGTCATTTTTAAATCAGATTTTCCCCAAGGATGAGTTCGATTTTCATTTCTCCCATTTCTTATACAAGTCCTTTTAAATATTTATAGTCATGGGAAAATACATCTTGGTATTCCTTCATCAAGTCAACTATGTCGACTGTCTTCTTTTCCAACCAGTAGTCGCCTACTCGTGCCATTTTGGGTCGATCATCGTTTGATATATCAAATTATTTTTTCTTTATTTCAACATTCATCCATTCTGGTGGTTTTTCTTCATTGAGGTGTCGTTTCCATTCTTTGACTTTGGAGAAGCTTTCTGGGAATTTGGGTTGTTCAAGATCATCCTTTTCTTCCTTGGTTAATTTTAGTGTTGATTTTACATAGTTTTTCATAACTGGGTGATCACATTTCATCGAAATCTTTGGCTAGGAAAACTTGTTTTTTCCATTTCAATTATTCATATTGTTGTATTTTCATTATTCTTTGTCAAAATAAGGAGGCAAGTCGTTGTCGATCCTATGTCAATAGTCATTTTCCCTCTTTCTTTTTGCATGGTTGGAGCCGGTTTTCAAGAAAAAAATTGATTTTCTTGGTTACTTCTCTTAAATGTTCTTCTTCTGGGGTAAATTCAAAATCTTTGATAAATTTTTCTCTGATGTCAGGACAGTTGAGTGTGTGACCAAACACTTCTTATATTTTGTACCATTTGTGTGTATTTCATCCAACGTATTTAGGAACACATGTAGCCATACTCTTTTGTCCTTATATCTTATTCTGCACCATTCATTTTTGCAGTGGTGAATGTGTTCCATTGGGTCGTATCCAATTTTGAAGAGAGGAATATTGATTATTTTAGCTAGCTTCTTTTCTCCACAACGTTCTATAATGTAAGTCAACATGGTTGTCCAAGTTTGTAGTATTGGGGAATGTGTTTCCCACCATCTTGTGGCCTCGTATATGAAAGTTTCCACTAGGATTTGGGTTCTACCTTGTTCTCCTACAAATTTTGAAACTTCTTCAATGTGTATTGATAGTGCATTTTTTTTGTTATAGCACAGTGGCCTTTTTGTTGTATTATCGGTCGAAAGTAGCATGGGAGTTTTTTGTAGCCTTTTCTAATATACTATGGGTATTGATTGGATTGAAAAACATGTTCTTGGACGTTTAATGTGGATGGATTCAATGGTCCAACAATATTTTAAGTGTTCTTCATAATTTTCTATCTACCAATTGTATAGAAACGAGTCAGAGTTGTGTTTGACCGACAGGGGAGATTTTGCTAAGATTTATCCTTACACTTTTGGTTCGACATAATATCTTTGTTCATTAATTATCTTGTAAAAACATCTAGCTTCTTGATCTTCGTCCCATGATTCACTCCAAGGTTTCCCTTCATTAGGGTCCAGAGGGATTATTGTTTTTCTTCCACTCCCTTTTAACTTGATTCTATCATTTTCGAGGGAGATATTATATTTTGTTTGTCATCCCCATGGCCAAATGACAATTGTTGCATATGTTGACATTCCTTCAACTAAGTCTATTACCTAAAATTCAACTGGTGTCAGTATACCCATAATTAGAGTTTTGATGTTTCTGAGTATACCTACAGGCTCTATTAATCTTTGGTCCACAAGCTTGAGGTAATTCATTGTTGGTGCTAGTGAATGTCGACCTAGCCATATCCACATATCCTGAGGTAGTATATTTACTTGTTATCCAAAGTTGAAAACTACCTGGTTAATCAACACCCCATGGATTTCCAAGTCAACCTATGGGTCATAATATTTATGCTTATAGGAAAGTTTCCTGACATCTTTATATGGTATTTTACCTTATTTATACTCTCTTAGTATATTAAGCAGATCCAATAATCAACCCAATGAATTATTTAACTTTAGGAGCTGTAAAAATTCTTGTACAATGTCTTCATTTTGTCTACCTATTTTTGACTGGTCTTGATTGGAATTTTTTAAGAATTTAAGCGCTACCCTCATATTCTGTTCTTCTTTGTTTGGATTTGGAAATAGACTAGACTTCCTCGTTTGTCAATCTTGTGAGGGAATATTATTAATATGTCATTGTGTACATGATATAGTAATGGCGTGTAAGTTGTTTAAATTTTACACTTCTTGTTTCGAGACTGTGTGTAGGAGGTTCACATAATTTTTTATCATGATCTTATCAAGTACTATCGAAAAATATTCAAGTGAATGATCGTTGATGCTAAATATGTTACAAAATTTTAAGTCAAACCGATCTTTTGTTGGGTATTCAAGGATAATGTGGTCATATTTCCATCAATTGTAACATTAAGGTCGACCTCAACCTTGGAACCCGACTTGTTCGCGACCGCCTCGATGTCGACCTCGACCATAGTAGTCATTTCTTCTCTCGTAATTGTTATTCTGATCAGTTGATTTTGTATGATAAACTAGGTGCATGTTTGTTCTATTTTGTGAATTTAGTCGACACTCAAATGTTCTGTGGATATGTGCTTCACAAATATGACACCATTTGGTGTTTTTCAATTTGTGCAGACAATGTTGCACAATATGGTCAGTCAGAGTTTCACATATGTTATAGTATGTCTCAGCTTGCAATCGTTGTGCATCTGTTACTCCTATTACTTGATCGTTGAGACACGTATCTTTGGTGTGGTTGTCTTCGCAGCATGTGGTACACCACAACTCGCTTCTTTTTAAGGTTATATTTTTTATGGTCAGTTGTAGATGTTCTATTTTTTATTCTAGACCTTTTGTCGAAGAGGAAGTTGATGTGTTGTCATTGTCAAATTCAACATGTTTTTATTTCTGTAATGCATCTTCACATGAGGCTATATCGTAGAGTCATAATGGTGTTCAGATTCATTGTATTAATCCAGCTACATACCATTGTACTAGTAGATTTTGATTGATTGTCGATGGGATTTGGCTAAGGAGATCTTTCAATATTTTGTCGTATTCATAGACCGACTTTCCTGGTCTTTGCTTTATTTTTTTTAGTTTTTTTGAAACCAAGTGTGTAACATCTTGGAATTTTGAAGAATTATCAAAAATTTCTCTTTATTTCTAATTTTGATCGATTTTGATTTTGAAATTCATAAACCATGTTAGATCATGATGTCGAAGATAAACACAAAATTGTGCCATTTGTTTATATTCATTTGTGATGTCTGCTGCATCCCATAATTTTTCACATACGAACCAATGTATTTTTGGGTCCTTATCTCCTTCATAAATGAGAATATTATTGAGTCCCATTGTTGTTTTCTTTTTAAGAACAATATATTTTTGTGATGTTTGGTTTATCATACTTTTCATCTGGGATGTTGGATTCTTATTCAATTGTTTTTGTGCCAACTTGCCTATCAGTTGTTCTTTTGATGGGTGGTACATTAAAAGTAATTAGTCCTTTTTTTTGAATCTTTCTTCTTCAATTTGACAACTTTGATCTTTATACTTGACGATATGTCGTTCCAAAGAGCATGTTGGTTCATGGTTATACTCTACTAACTTATTATGTTCCTTTGATATGATATATGGTAGGGGGGGCGGTCTCATGAGATCCCTGATGTGAATGAGCATGTTATTGACTTGGTTTAGGTTTATTTCCATCTCGACTATGAGAATATCTCGTATATTCCCATGCTCATTGGTTCTATACCATAGCCTTGTGGATTGTTTGTTGATCTTGAGGTTTTGTTGGAGAAATTACTTGATTCGAGGGCTGGTTACTTGAACAAGAGGATTTCATATTGTAGGTCATGAGTCTTCATAATCCATGCTTATGAGTTGGTCTTCAAGTTAATGGGTGCCCATGCTAGACTCTATCAAGTGTATTTCATTACCTCTGTCAGGGGTCTCCGCGACTGTTTTTATTTCCAGATCTAGTCGATTCACAATAGACTTAGATTTATCACGTGCTCTATCAGGATGAGCTTCCCCAACTAATTTTCTATTTGAATTTTGACTGTGCCACATGTTGCGGATCTCATCTCTTTTCATTTGTCTCTTGGTTTGCTCCAATTTTTGGATGTCAATCGTTTGTTTGTAATTTTTCTTTCCTCTCAAACACATTTCTTCTTCAGTCGAACGAACATTGGTATGCTCTTTTATTACGACATCTCATGGATAATCCAAACCTTGATCACCACCTCAACTTACTCAGAATCGGTGGGGATGGCCATGTTTATTGTTTGGAAAAGTAGTCTCGGGCTTCTTTTGCTTCTTTGCACCTTTCTTCTAATAATTCTTCCCACTTCTCATATTTCTCTTCCAAATAACTATTTTGCAATGGTGTACCTAGCATAGGTCGACATTCAACATTGTCGATGACTCATTTGTCTAGCAAAAATTTATGGAGTAGTGTTGGGACTGTGCACAAAAATCCTTCGTGTAGCTTCGTGTAGAATTTGTTTTTTATTGTGTCAAGGGAGGTTCAATCCTCAATATCTTGTTATGTTATATAATATTCAACAATTATTTCAACCCACTCGTGAAAAGTTCATTTTTTCACCATTTATAATCTTGAGCATTAATTTTTCGTTGTAAGTCAATTTGAACATTACCAAATTTGTTGATGTACTTGAACATTGATTCGGGGATAGCCTCCAAAAATTGTTCGTGAGTCTATGAAAAAAGTCACGATCTTACTTCTACTAGTGTGAGGTTGTTCCTTATTGTGTAATTCTTGATGTAGTTTTCAATTTTTAGCTCCCACCATTCATGTGTGTCTTATAAAGGTATCATCTATGTGACCTTCTGGATGCCTAGGTTTAGAACTACTAGCAACAAAACCAATGTTGTAATCTAGGGAAAAGTACGGGATTGTTACTAGTAGTTCATTACATAATCATACACATAATCACATACTCATACATATAGACAAAGACATAGACAAGGTAGTGGAAGCCCAAAGAACAACAATTTATTATATATAGATGAGTCAATACATCACATAGAGACACTTTCTCTAATACATGATTGTGTATTCATACTTACATATTCAATTACCAGGAAGTTGTAACTACATAAATTCTTGGGCCAGTCAGTTAGCCAAGACTTCATTCGACTTATACTTTCTACTTCGACAGTTGACTGAATGATTCTTAGTTGAATGTCGGGTCTAGTCAACAAAGTCGAGTATCCCTTACAACAAGCATCATTTAAGAATGGTTTTGCAAGTTTTAAGAGAGAATAATTTGCATTCTAAGCTAAGTGCATATTTTATCAAAAGAAGATTCACTACTCGGGGCATATCATTTCAGTAGAAGGGATAACAATTGATCTTGAGAAGATAGAGGCCATTAGAGGATGGCTAGCGCCAAGAAATGTCACAAATGTCACATCATTCATGGGTCTTTCTGATTATTACCGAAGATTCATAAAAGGATTTTGAAATATTGCAATTCCAATCACTTCTTTGAAAAATAAGGGAGTGGAGTTCAAATGAACTTGCCAGTGTGAAGAGATCTTTCAACAATTGAAATACATCTTGAAAATTGTGCCAATCTTGAAGATTGCATATCTGGATGAATATTTTTTTGTGTGCACTAATGCATGCAAGGAATATCTTGGTGAAATTATTAGTCAAAAATATCATGTGGTATTCTATGAGTCCAAAAACTTATAAGAGGATGAGAAAAATTACGCTACACATGACCTAAAGTTGGAAACAAGTGTACATGCATTAAAACGTGGAGACATTACTTCATGGGGAGGATATTTGAGCAAAGGATAGATCACTATGGTCTGAAACATTTGTTTGGACAACCAACATTAAATTCCAGAAAAACTAAATGGCTGGAATTTATGAGTGAATGACTTTGAAATCAAGCATATAAAGGGCAAGGAAAATCAAGTGGTTGATGCACTTAGCAGAAGATATCATGAGTGGAATATTGCAACCATTAGCATGTACAAGACATATTTAAAAGATAAAATTATTGAAGCTGCAAGTTTAGATCAACAATATTTGAACATAAGAGAAAAATTACAAGAAGGTAATTTTCAGCAGAAAATTATTTTTTATGAGTTGAAAGAAGATGAAATTCTCATGTACAAAGACAAAGTATATGTGTTGAATTCCAATGAGATGAAAAATGCAGTGCTGAAGGAAATACATAATGTGCCATATGTTGGGCACCCAAGATATTAGAAGACAATTGCAGTAGTAAGAAGCAAATGATTTTGGCCCGTAATGAAGAAATAAGCAACTAATTACATAGCCAGATGTCTAGAATTCCAAAAAGTGAAAACAAAACATAGCTTGTTACAACCTGTTATCCCCATTTTGTGGGATAACTAAGGAGATTATGTCTCGAGGCCCTCTGGTTGAAGATATGGAGTGACGAGAGACTACATGACTAGAAATATCCTTTTGCATAGATGGAGACCCTTCTCACCACCACAAAGGTAATAGATTTTCAGATGGAATCCACCACTCCAACTGGCTTCTGAGAGTCACTGGAAATTTTTCCATGAGGTACAATTTAGGTTTTATGGTGAGTGTCATTTCAATATTTTATGCATTCGAGTATGTTGTATCTTAGACTGCTTTATATTTCATGACATATGCTTGGAAATTATGCCTTTTTCCCTGTTTCACCTCGGTGGTTGACATTGTGCCCTAGTAAGTGGTCTTTCCTGGGAAAGGTTTTTCTATTAGGAACTCCCTTGAAGATCCATCATACCATTCCTGACCATAATTACCACTTTCCATCACTTTTTCCGCCCATTTCCTTATCTCTTGGGATTTTAGGGTGTATTGACCCAAGAAGGGGTTGTCCCTCATTATATGGGAAGAAGACGTTGAAGGCCTAAAGGGATTGTTTTTGGTTAAAAGATAAAATCCTATATAAAAGTATTCCATATGCTTCTCCCAGGGAATCCCCCAAGAAATAAATGAAACTCTTATCTGTAAGAAAAGGGGGACCCACAAGAATAATGATTAAGAATGCTTAAAGGGTTAGTTGGAGGATAGTAGGTCTCATCACGAACCGACCTATCATGATCATGGGTATCTAGTGGTATTACATTATCGTCATCTGGTCACCAAGCCATGGTAATGGATCTCGGTTGCATGGATGAGAGAAAGAGGGTCTCATCATGAGCCAACCTCCTCATTTCCACTAGGTATTTGTGAGTGACACTGTCATTATCTAGACACCATGCCAGGACAGTGGCCTTCAACTTGTCCCTAAATTTTGAAAGAAACGAAGAATGGAAAACCAATGGGATTGGAAAAATTGCATTGCAAATGAAGGTTCCATACACCCTCTACAGAGACACCCATGCATGAGACACTACAACCGCTTGTATGTCATGAACCCCATGCCCATTGAATCTTGACCCTTAATCACTTCATCCAATTTACATGACTTAGAGAGGGATCTCTTGGAAGCACTCCTTGACCAATGGAAAGATCTACCCAATGGGACACCTCGTCAACCCTCCCATATCCAAGCTTGGAAAGTTGCCTAATGTCTTTGAGGACATAATTGTTTGACATGGTAATATTTGATGCACATGATTAGGTGGCTCATTTATTGACTTGATTTAATTATCATGATATTTTTACTTGAGATCCTTTGAGGGTGTGCTTATTTGTCTTTGCAGGACCTAGTTGGTGGACAATTTTGGAGGAGCAAGCCTAGATTGGGCTTCCATGGGGTTTGAATCCCACAGGAGGATGCCAAGGGCCCCCATGCCAGATGAGAAAGATGAAAATTCAGAGGCCTAGAATATGATTTGAGAAACATAACCTAGCCCTTACATGCCAAATATTTTTCCCAGGAGAGGCAAAACATCATATTTAGGAGCATGGCGCCACCTAGAGGGGCTAGGGTTTGGTGGTGAGCTTACCACTCATTGGAAAATGGATGTTTTGAGGAGAATGAGGCTTTGACCATGAATAAAGTGACTTGGATGCTTGAAATGTGGCTTTGGGAAGCCTAAATACACTCCTCCAACAACAACAACTTGCTCCTAGTGCCAAAACGTCCCCTAAAGGGGTGACACCAGTTTGAATTAGGGTTTCTTTTTGTGTAAAAGTAAATTTTAAGTGAATTGTTTAATATTATTTAGTAAAAGGGGAAATAGTAGGGTTGTTGACCCCTAGTATTATGGTTTACCCTAAAATTATGTGGAAAAACTATTTTGGATACATCTTGTATAAATATAGATCATAAGATCTCATTTCATAACATAACTACCCATTATGAGAAGTATTGGGCTGAAATTTTCGCTACTCTTGGTGATTTTGGTTTTTCTCTCTTGTGGAATGTATTTTAATAAATATCTCTTGGTGAATGTATGAGGAGTGATTCACAACCCCTAAAGGTTTTTTCTCTTGACTCTTGGATGGATGTTGCATGGTAACTAGGGTTTGATATCTCATTTTCTTGGATTAGGTAAGGAAAAATATGCACATGTTATTTATTTCTTGCTTTCTTTGGTTTTATTTGGTGGAAACCCTAGGGAAGAGTAAGCTAGATACACCCTCCATCATTGCTTCATCTCCTTGTTAGATTTTTAAGTCTTTCATTTTTGCAAGGGTTGCTAGGAGGAATAGGAGTGTGTATACCCTCCTAGATTTACCCTAAGTTTGGTTGGAATACCCTAGGGAGTAAAAGGGTTTACACCCATAGGATTGTTTTTTATCTAACTTTTGATTTAAATACCCCATTAACTCAATTTTAAAGGCACTAATCTGAATATTCTTGCATTGGAGAAACAAAATATTGCATTGGGAAACGTGAGTTATTGTCGTATTAACCATTTGCAACTTGGGTTTTGTTCCTTATGCTTAAAGAACCTTCCAACCACTAGGGAGTCCCCTATAAAGAGGTAGTTTTTTCTGTTGTTAAAAACATACTTTTTCATCCATTATGGTTGTAGAAACCCTAATCTAATTGCTTCAATAAATCTCTAATCAACCACTGAAATTTTCCCAAAGTTTGCACACTTATACTACTTAGTCTAGCACACTTTTTGGCAAAGTTTGGAGGAGTTTTAGTGGCTCATTTTATTTCTGTAATAAGTTGTTGGTTACAACCATAAGTATGATATATATTTCTACAGAAATTTCTTACAACAACCTTACCTTTTCATGCTAGTATCTTGGGCTTTGAATCTTGAGTTTAACTGGTGTTTAGTTAGTCTATATCTTGTATCTTTCAATTGATTTATAGCACTTAGTTAGAATATTATTGTGTCATTTCATTGGTGATATATATTGTTACAAAAATATTCTATTAGGGACAAAAATATTAAATTTCGTTTAAAATTGATTATATTTCATCATATACTTGGTTCTATTGTGTCTCGAGAAAGTAGTTCACTATTTGCAGGTCACTCAACACATTTGGAAACCCTTGAATCTTCCCAAGACTTTTTCCCAATATATTCATACCACTTAGAATTGACCTTTATGGATATCCTCTTCATCTTCATCCTTTTCCATCTCATTTCCCCCTAGGTTCATTAGGATTCCCCCCTTGAGGTGATTACTTCACCTCTAAAGTGGCGGGGACACCTGCCTAAGGTGAAAGTGGGTAGGTTCCCTCCTAGTTGTCACCAATTGGTGGTTCGGTCAGGATTTTCCCAACCTAAAACTTGCATGATAACATTTTGGCATCGTTTCTAGGGATGATTTTGAATCCTCTTCGGAACCCTAATGACAGTTTGGCAAGCTATTCTGAATCCTTTATCCCCTAGCTTGATTGGTGACTCCACCCAAGGGAAGTTCCCTTTCCATATTCCTTGATGATCTCTTCTTGAATTTCATATGGTGACTCCACCCTCCCAGGACCCTTCCTCTTCCAAGCCTTTTCCCCCTAGGATATTCAAACCTTCTAAGGTTTACCAAAGAAGGCCTCCTCTCAAGTCTCTTGTTGTCAAAACCCTCTTCCACAATACCCTTCCTCTTGATCCAATGGATCACCCTTGAGAAAAGGATCTCTACAAAACCATTAACATGTCCAATATCCAAGGATACCCTAATATGATGCCAAAAGAGTCTAACAAGTGGTTTCCAAAGTTCCGAGGAAAGAATGTGATAATTTTTTAGGACCATCTTTATTTCATGGGTCGGGATATGGATAATGCAGGTATTGAGCATGAATACGTGGCCATGAAATTATTTTCTTCATCATCGACTGAAGAATGTCTTGGTTGGTTCAGAGGGATCCCTGATGATCATATCACATCCTATGAAGATTTTGCCAACTTATTTAAGAGAATATGGTCAACAAAAATAGACGGCGGGGTGATTGGAGATCAATTCAACTAGATAAATAAAAAGGAGAATGAAATAGTGAAGGAATTCAATACTATATTTAATAGATTGTACAATTAGATTCCAATAGAATTCCATCCTACAACATCATCAGTTTGTCTCCTTTACATGAATGATTTTGAAGGGCATTTTCTATTCATTCTAAAATGAAAGAACCCACATCATTACCACAAGACAAGGAGTACATTATTGATATTGAAGTGAATCCCCTTGATTCAAGGGTAGAACCTTTTCACTACCCTCATGCCAAATCAGAATCAAAGAATAAGGTTTCAAACAATAGTTCTCCTAATCCGTTTTCCCTCCTGACTCAGAAAAATAGATCAGATGAATACTCAGTTTACCCAGGTGTAGAATCAGATTATGGGCCATTTGACTACTATGGAGAGGAATCAATTTTATCCCAGACCTCAGTTTACTAGACAACAAAGAGATGCTACAGGTTGGAAACCAAGGCCTCAACAAGAGGCAAAGGCCCCAGATACTTTGAAACTAGTTAGGACAATTGACATAGAAGCTTGGTGCCTTCCATGCGAAGAACCTCACAGAGAAGATGAATTCCCCCTACTCGACGAAGATTCTCCCGACGATATGAATTTCATGGATATGATTTGTGTTTTCCAAGAGGAACAAGTCACTCAAGAACATATCAATGAATCCAGAAGACGAGGAGAAAGAGAGGGGAGACTTTGGGCCTTTAATTAGTTGAAAAATGATCAGAAGAAGGAATTAAGGAGGAGGAAATATATGACCTACACTAGAAGTAATAAATCTTCAAATCGTCCATCTCATCATGACACTCCTCTTCAATCAACACAGAAGGTGGCACCACCACCTCCACCTTCGGTACATGAGTCTCTTCCTAAGACAACTCTTGCTGACAATAGTCAGTTAAATTTAGACGTTGCAAGCATGTTTGGAAAACTAATATGACAGTCATAGTGAAAGAGATGTGTAAGATCCCTTCTGTGAAAAGGGAAATTTTGAAAGTATTACAGGTGTCTATCGAGAAGCAATATCCTCCGATCATATTGAACAATATGTATCTCAACCAGCCAAGAGACATGAATCCTCCCTTCTACCTCTCATTAGACATGAATGGCCTCCACTTGAACAACTTCATGCTTGATTATGGGGCCTCAACAAATGTCATGTCACTAAAAGTGATGGAGCATCTCGATCTGAAGAAAACTCGACCCTATGGTAATGTATGTGGTATTGATTCAATAAGGGTCAATGTCTTTGGGGTGTCTGAGGACGTTGAGGTTTTTTTGATTGATTTTCCACATATCAACCTCCTCATGGACATGTTAGTGATTTATGTTTTGGATGCTTGGGGGATGTTATTATCGAGGACTTGGTCCTATGCCCTTGGGGGTTTCCTTAGCATGGACCTTACCCATTCACACATTCCCATGGGAGATGGCACTTTCAAGGTATTATATAGTCAAGAGAGAGATGATAAACATGTCACTGATCCCAATGGTCCAAACTACACAAGTGAAGACGAGTTTGATGAAGTCCTAGATTACATTCAATATAATTCACAAGACTTTCCCTTCATTCAAAAGGACTCCATAGATGTGCTTCTCGTGTGGAAAAAATAGTAAAAAGAGAAACTTACAAAATCCCATGGGAAGGATCTAAGTTCTATCCAAATTTTTAAGAAAGAAGGTAAAAAAGATGACAAAATCATCAAAGAGATGGTCCGCATAGAGACTCCTTCACATCCATTCTTTGAGAATACACCTTGCATCAATTTCAATGAAGGAATTATTGTGCTCATGTGGGACAAGATATAGGGAAATCCCAGGTATGACCAACAAGATAAAAATTCATGGCTTGTATATTACATCGTCAAGAAGAAGTCCAATAAAGAAAAGTATTATCTAACAACCTTATACGGGAGAAATATGCAGTTACCAGTGGATGGATCTCTTCTCCAACCTTATGTTCATATCACATGAATTCTTTAGGTCCCATGCCCCAAGTAAGTAGGTAGGTCATATTGATTTCCTTTCATTTTCCATCTTGATTTCTCATATTAGTTTATATGCATTCCATTTTTCATTTTTCTCTACTTGCATATCAATTTCATACTTAGCTTAGAAATTTTTGAAAAAATGTCAAAATTTTTCTTTTCTAGATTATCTTTCATTTTGGATTATATATATATGGATAAAGGGTGATAGAACCACCCTAGATGCTCTGATCCCTCTTTATGAGTTTTGGCGGGCACATGTCTACCAAGAGATGTTGTGGTTCTCATGCACTCTATGGGAGAACATGTCCCCAAGTAGGAGCCAAATGTTATCCCCATTTTGTGGGATAACTAAGGAGATTATGTCTCGAGGCCCTCATGTTGCATATATGGAGTGTCGAGAGACTACATGACTACCAGTATCCTTTTTCACATATGGAAACCCTTCTCACCACCACAGAGGTCGTAGATTTTCAGATGGCATCCACCAAACCATCTGGCTTCTAAGAGGCACTGGGCCTTGATCCATGAGGTATAAGTCAGGTATTATGGTGAGTTTCATTTCAATATTTGAGGCATTTGAGTATGTTTTATCTTAGATTTCTTTATATTTCATGACATATGATTGGACATTATGCCTTTCGCCTTGTTTCAACTTGGTGGTTGACATTGTGCCATAGTAAGTGGTCTTTCTTGGGAATGGTTTTTCTTCTAGGAACTCCCTTGAAGATCCATCGTGCCATTCCTGACCATACTTACCACTTTCCATCAACTTTCCCCCCCATTTCCTTACTTCTTGGGACTTTAGGGTGTATTGACCCAAAAAGGGGTTGTCCCTCATTCTATGGGAAGAAGGGGTTGAAGGCCTAAAGGGATTTCTATTGGGTAAAATATAAAATCCTATATATAAAACTTCCATATGATTCTCCCACGGAATCCCCCAAGAAAGCAATGAAACACTTATCTGTAAGAAAAAGGGGACCGACAAGAATAATGATTAAGAATGCTTAAAGGGTTAGTTGGAGGATAGGAGGTCTCATCGCGAGCCGACCTATCATGATCATGGGTATATAGTGGTGTGACAATACCATCATCTGGTCACCAATCTAGGGTAATAACTCTCAGTTGCATGGATGAGATAAAAGGGGGTCTGATCACGAGCCAACCTTTTCATTTCCACTAGGTATTTGTGAGTGACACTATCATTATCCGGACACCACGCCAGGACAATGGCCTTCAACTTGTCCCTAAATTTTGAAAGAAACAAATAATGGAAAAATGATGGTCTTGGAAAAATTTCATTGCAAACGAAGGTGCCACACACTCTCTACAAAGGCTCCCATGAATGAGACACTACAACCCCTTGTATGTCACGGAACTCATGCACATTGAGTCTTGACCCTTAATCACTTTATCCACTTTACATGGATTAGATAGGGATCTCTTGGAGGCACTCCTTTACCTAGGGAATGATCTACCCAATAGGACACCTTGTCAACCCTCCCATATCCAAGCTTGGAAAGTCACATAATGTCTTTGAGTGCTTAATTATTTGACAGGGTAATCTTTGATGCACATGATTAGGTGGTTCATTTATTTAATTTATTTACTTATCATGATATTTTGACTTGAGATCCTTGGAGGTTGTGCTTATTTTTCTTTGAAGGACCTAGTTGGTGGACAAGTTTGGAGGAACACGCCTAGCTTGGGCTTCCATGGGGCTTGAAGCCCACAGGAGGATGCCAAGGGACCGCATGTCAGATGAGAGAGGTGAAACTCTGGATGCCTAGAATATGAATTGATAAACATAACCTATCCCTTGCATGCCAAACGTTTTTCCTAGGAGAGGCAAAACGTCATCTAGAGGTGCTAGGGTTTAGTGGTGATCTTACCACTCATTAGCACATGGACTTTTTGAGGAGAATGAGGCTTTGACCATGAATAAAGTGACTTGGATGCTTTACATGTGGCTTTGGAAAGCCTAAATACACTCCTGTAACACCAAGAACTTGCTCCTAATGCCAAAACGTCCCCTAAAGGGGTGACGTCACTTTGAATTAAGGTTTCTTTTTGTGTAAAAGTAAATTTTAAGTGAATTGTTTAATATTAATATTATTTTGTTTTATCCTAAAATTATGTGGACAAACTATTTTGGAGACATTTTGTATAAATAGAGATCATAAGATCTCATTTCATAACATAATTCTCCCATTGTGAGAAGTATTGGGCTGAAATTTTTGCTACTCTTGGTGATTTTGGTGTTTCTCTCTTGTGGAATGTATTTTTATGAATGTATCTTGGTGAATGGATAAGGAAGATTGATGTGCACCCCCTAAAGGATTGTTCTCTTGGCTCTTGGATGAATGTTGCATGGTAACTAGGGTTTGATATCTCATTTTCTTTGATTAGGTAAGGAAAAATCTGCATATGCTATTTATTTCTTGCTAACTTTGCTTTTTGTTGGTGGAAACCCTAGGGAGGAGTATGCTAGATACAGGCTCCATCATTGCTTCATCTCTTTGTTAAATTTGTAAGTCTCTCTTTTTTTCAAGGGTTGCTAGGAGGAATACGAGTGTGCATACCCTCCTAGATTTACCCTAAGTTTGGTTGGCATACCCTAGGGAGTAAGAGGGTTTACACCCCTAGTGTTGTTTTTTTATCTAACTTGTTCTTTAAATACCCCATTCACACAATTTTAAAGGAACTAATCTGAATATTCTTGCATTGGAGAAACAAAATATTGCATTGGGAAATGTGATTTCTTGTCATATTAAATTTTTGCAACTTGGGTTTTGTTCCTTGTGCTTAGAGCACCTTACAACCACTAGGGCATCCCCTCTAAAGTGGTATTTATTTCTTCTATTACAAACATAAATCTTCAGCAATTAGGGTTGCAGAAACCTAAGATAATTTCTTCAATAAATCTCTAATCAACTACTGAAATTTGCCCAAAGTTTGCACACTTATACTACTTAGTCTAGCTCACTTTTTGGAAAAGTTTGGAGGAGTTTTAGTGTCTAATTTTCTTTTTGTAATAAGTTTCCTTTTACAGCCATAAAGATGATATATATTTCTCAGAAAGTGTTTACTACATCCTTACAACTTCATGCTAGTATATTGGGCTTTGAATCTTGAGTTTCACTAGTGTTTTGTTAGCCTATTGCTTGTATCTTTCAGTTGATTTCTAGCACTTAGTTAGTAGATTATTGTGTCGTTTCATTGTTGATATATATTGTTACTAAAAATTTCTATTATATAAAACGAGCTTAAATTTCTTGTCCAATTGATTATATTGCATCATATACTTGGTTATCTTGTGTCTTGGGCAGATACTTCACTATTTGTAGACCACTCAACACATTTGGAAACCCTTGAACCTTACCAAGACTCTTTCCCAAGATCTTCATACCACTTAAAATTGAACTTTAGGGATATTCTCTTCATATTCATCATTTTCCATCTCATTCCCCATAGGATCACTAGGATTCCCCCCTTGAGGTGACTTCCTCACCTCTAAAGTGACGGGGACACCTACCCAAGGTGATAGTGGGTAGGTTCCCTCCTAGTTGTTTCCAATTGGTGGTTGGGTCATTCTTTTCCCAACCCAAAACTTGTCTAATAACACAACCATTTCCCAATCCAAAATGGAAGTGGGAAGTTTTCATAGTTGATTTTGTTACAAAGTTGTCCAGAATAGTGAAACAACATGATTCCATCATGGTGGTGGTGGATAAATTAACTAAGGAAATGCATTTTATTCCAGTGAAGACTACACACAAGGTAAAAAATATTGCAGAGATCTACATGAAATACTTTTCTAGGTTACATGGGGTGCCTAAGGAAATAGTTTCAGAAAGAGATCCAAAGTTTACTTCGAATTTTTGGAAAGGTTTGTTCAAGGGATTTGGGAAAAATCTAAATCTTAGTCAAACCTATCATCCATATTCATATGGGAAAAAAAAGAGGACTAACAAAATAATTGAGGACATTCTTAGAATGTATGTGATGGACTAGGTGTAACGTCCCCCAACCCATTCAAGCGACATTACAGTGCGGAATGATCATAAAAACAAAATTTATGCTAACTAAATGAATTCATTATAATTAACCAATTTCCTGTAGTTTCCAGCTACAAATTAAAACAAATTTATCTACTATCTACAACCATAAAAAAGAATCCTCTACAACATGCTAATAATTAACATGAAATGCAACTAAACAACTCATTACAACAACATATAAATCACTTCAAAATACACAGAGTTCATGCACAACAATTAAACACATAATTTAACACAACAACAAAATAAAATAACTATATTTTCACAATAGTTGTGCAACCATATACTTGGGAGGAATGTTCCACCCAACCATAAACTAAATGTTCCAAATCTCAACATTCAGTCACCCCCGAGTTGAGGCTAGCAATCCACAAAAGAGGGTGGTCTCTCACAGTCTACTCACAACTCATAAAACTCTCAACCCAACTGATATTCTCCTACAACTATTATGATTTTCCACCAGCTCTCTTCCTCTTGACCTGTCCAACCCAAGAAATTTAACCCTTCATTGATAGCAGTTCCTTAGGCATCCCATTCATTTATCAGGGTCTCTCTGGCATATATAGCTAGGAATATCTCATCTGGGATCTTAAGGGAAATTGCTAGTAGGAAAACTATCAACAAACCAACAAAAAACACTTGTTGTTTTAGTGCAACTCACACAAGAGTTCAATATTCAGGATTCACAACCTGACTCTTTATTTTTCTAACTCCAATTATGCTCCATCTTTCTCTATAATTCTCCCTCCATGGCTATACCATCTCCAAGCTCTCTTTCTTTCTCTCTACTTGTTTCCCATGCAAAAAGATTGACTAACTAAAAATTTTGTCCCAACCCATACAAATTTCCTCTCCTCTGGTTGGCTTGATTCACTCACACATTTCCCCAAGATGATTGTACTCAACCCCCATGTACCCAATAAATTTGGGATATGACCACTCACACCCACCCTCTTACATGTATTCAATGAGTGGTTTTGGGAACACTCAATCGAAAATGGGAAGGTTCATATACAAATAGAAAATTTAGGAAAATGGGTTAAATTAATATACATGGGTATTTCCCCCCTTGGACTCCTCTTGGCCATTATCATATACACTCCCCTCTCTTGTGTATTAATTCAACCCCCATATCTTGTACATGTTCCCTTAGTAGTTGGCATCACATTTTATTATTGAAAAATTGAAATACAATTCAAATATTACATCACTTTGGTAGTAGACACACATTATATCTACATAAGAATTAATTAAACCAAGGATTATAGTGGGGATATTACATTCCCCCTCCCCTACAACTGTGCTCCATCATCAATGCACTCTATGTGCTCCTAATCACTTTGAATTTTTGGTTCAGGATGCGTATTGGTTCCACCTGGAAATCCCCTTCCTGCTCCACCTGGATCACATTCCAATCAATTGTGTTGTCAGGATCAGACACATATTTCTTTAACAATGTCACATGAAATAGATTGTGCCCTCTCATGGATGCAAGAAATGCTAACATGTATGCAATTGATCCTCTCTTTTCTAATATTTCAAAAGGACCATAATATTTTTCTGCCAACTTTGGGAAGCTTCCTAATATTAGCGAACTTCTCTTTTCCTTCACCTTCAAAAACACATGTTCTCCCACTTTAAAGTCTCTGAAATCTCTATTCATTTCTGCATAACTTTTCTTCCTATCCTAGGTATCTTTTAAATTTTTCTTTATATTTTCCATTTGATCTTCCATTTCCTTTAACAATTATGGCCCAACAAATGCTCTGTCTGTTGGATTATCCTAACTCACTGGAGTGTTACATATTTTTCCATAAAATTCTTCAAATAGATTCATTTTCAATGAGGCCTAATACCCATTGTTGTAGGAAAATTCAACTAAATGAATACAATCTTCCCACTTTGATGGTTGATCCATCACATACATTCTAAGCATGTCCTCAATTATCTTGTTAGTCCTTTATGTTTTCCCATTTGACTCTGGATGATACATTGTACTAAGATTTAAATTTGTTCCAAATCCCTTGAACAAACCTTTCCAAAAATTAGAAGTAAACTTTGGATCTCTATCTGAAACTATTTCGTTAGGCACTCCATGTAGCCTAGCAACTTCTCTCATATAAGTTTTGCAATATTTGTTGCCTTGTGTGTAGTCTTTACCAAAATAAAATGTGTTAGTTTAGCCGATGTGTCCACCACCACCAGATGGAATCATGTCGCTTCATTGTTCTGGGAAGCTTAGTAATAAAATCAACTGTGACAACTTCCCACTTCCATTCTGGAATGGGCAATGGTTGTAGAAAACCTATTGGGTGTCTATGTTCTATATTTACTTTTTGGCATTCTATACATATGGCTATGTAATTAGCCACTTCCTTCTTCATTCCCGACCAAAATTATTGGCTTCTTACTGTTGAAATTTTCTTTTGATATCTTGGGTGCCCAACATATGACATAGTATGCATCTCCTTCAGCACTGTGTTTTTCAACTCATTGGAATTCGACACATACACCTTACCTTTGTACATGAGAATTTCATCCTCTTTTACCTCTTAATAATTAAATTTATGTTGAAAATTACCTTGATGTAATGCTTCTTTTATTTCACAAAGTGTTGACCTGAATTTGGTATACAATATTTTTTTCTTTTAGATTTGTCTTGTACATGTTGATGGTTGAAATATGAACTTCATGAGATCTCTTGCCTAGTGCATCGACCAATTGATTTTCCTTTCCATTTATATGTTTAATTTCAAATTCATATTCACTCAGAAATTCCAGCCATCTAGTTTGTATGTCATTTAGTGTTGGTTGTCCAAACAAATGATTCAAACCACAGTATCTGTCCTTAGCTCGAATTTCTTACCCATAAGGTAATTCCTCCACATTTTCAATGCATGTACAATTGTTGCTAACTCCAATTCATGTGTAGAATAATGCCTCTCATTCTCTTTTAATTTTTTGGACTCATAGCATACTACATAGTCCCTTTGACTAAGAACTCCAGTGAGTCCTTCCTTGCATGCAATGGTGCACACAAAAAAAATCTTAATTTGGATCTACAATCTTCAAGATTGGTGCACTTGTCAATAATCCCTTCAAATTTTGAAAACTCTCTTCACACTTGGAAGTCCATTCAAATTTCACTCCCTTCTTTTACAAGTGATTGGACTTGCAATCCTTGAGAACCCTTTTATGAATCTTCGTTAATAACCAGAAAGACCCATGAATGATTTGACCTCTGTGACATTCTTCGGCATTGGTCATCCTCTAATTGCCTATATCTTCTTAGGATCAACTTCTATCTTTGTTGTTGATATTATGTGCCCCAATTAGTGAATATTATTTTGATAAAAGATGCACTTACTTAGCTTAGAATACAACCTATGCTCTCTTGAAACATGCAACAACATTCTTAAATGTTTCTCATGTTCCTCTTTTGATTTAGAGTAGACAAGGATATCATCTAAGAACACAATCACAAACTTATCCAAGTACCCCCTGAACACTCCATTCATCAAACACATAAAGACTGTCAGGGAATATGATAGTCCAAATGGCACTACCATGAATTCATAATTCCCATATCTTGTTCTGAATGTTGTATTGTTGATGTCTTCTTCCTTTATCCTTACTTGATGATAGTCTGGTCTCAAGTCAAACTTCAAAAATATTCTCGCACCTATCAACTGATCAAACAAATCATCAATTCTTGGAAAATGATTCTTATTCCTTATGGTAACCTTATTAAGCTTCCTAAATCAATGCACAACTTTAAGGTTCCATCCTTATTCTTCACAAAACGAATCGGGGCTCCCCAAGGAGACACACTTGGGCATATATACCCCTTCTTCAAAATTTCTTCAAGATGCATCTGCAACTATTTTAGTTCTAGTGTGCCCATTTTGTAAGGTTTCTTAGACACTGCGGAAGCTCTTGGCACAAAATCAATAGAGAAATCAATGTCTCTCTTTGGTGGAAATCCTCGAATTTCTCTAAAAACATCTTCAAAATACGTCAAGATCGGATGGTTTTCAATGCTTGCCACTTTTTCTTTGGCCGCCTCCTCCATATGGGTTGTAAACATCTAACATCCCTTCCTGGAGCTCTTCTTGAAATTCATAGCTGAAATATCTCTAACAACTACAACTCTTGGAATGAATTGAACCTTGCCTTGCTTCCCTTCCTCATCAAGACATGTGATTGTCTTGTTGTAACAGTCTAGGACAACATGATGTTTTTCCAACCAATCCATTCCAATTGGATAGTCATATGAACCCAACGGTATGATGTTTACATCTACCTCTGTGCTAATTCCATACATGTCTATCAGGAAATCTTTAACCAACTCATTGATTTTCCTCTTAGCCCCTGTGGCTATTTGTACTAACCAAGATTTTTTATGCTTACTTCTTTGCAAGTGGAATATTTCAACAATGTTAGCATTTATGTAACTATGGATAGATCTAGAATCAATCAAAATTGTTATGAGTTGGTTGTTAATCTTACCTTCCAATTCGATCACGGGGGATTGATACTCTACCCGCTTGTTGTCCAAGATTTAATAAATCCTTGGCATGTTTCCTTGTATGTCTTTCATTGTTTCAGCCTCCTGAATGTTTTGGAAAGACCTCATTCTTTCTCCTTTGTGAGGGTAGTCCCTATATAAGTGATTTCCCTCACATCCCCAACATTGAATAGGTTTCTTCCTTGGCCTTTTTCCAAATGAATCGACGTTCTTTTGCTCATTTTGGGCTTCCTAGACTTGCTAATTTGCTCGAGAGTTATTTCTGAAAAAGGGTGGCTTAAAACCTTTTTTCCTTTGATCATTTTTCCCTTTCATCTTGTCATTCCAATATTTTTGGAAAACTAGCCTTCCTTTTCTTTTCTCGTAAATGTTTATTTCTCTCCTTATAGTTTATTCCAAGGTCTTGGGGTTATCATATTGAATCTTATCACTATAGAAGGAGGGTAACCCACTTAGAAACCTTTGTATTTTGACCTTCTCATCCTTGATGAATTCAACATATTTCAACAACTCAAAGAATTTCTTATCATATTCCTCCATCGTCATGGTTCCGAGCTTGAGTTCAAAGAAAACTTTCATTTTTATTTCATAATAATGCTCAGAAAAATATTTCTCTTGGGAATTTCCTTTGAAATTCCTCCATGATATCCTCTTCTCATCAAGTTTCTTGTCTTGCTAAAGTTGATCCCACCACATGGTTGTCTTTCCTTGCAAGTGGTAGGTGGAAATTTTAGCTTCTACCTAGAAGGGGTAATCATACAACTGGAATTATTTCTTCATTCCAACAGCCAGACCTCGACATATTCACCATTTCAGTGTTCACCATTGAAATTAGGTGGCTTGATTTTCTATATTTCACCCTACAAGATGTCTACCTTGGGCCTTCTTCTTCGCTTCCAAACATGACACACACTTGGGATGATTTCTGGTCCTAAACTTGCATGAGTTCTTCTAGTGGAATGCCTTGGAGAATGATGGTTCCTGCTCATGCTTCTTTACTTCCTATCATTTCCGTGGTCATCCCTTTTGCTATGGGATCTATATGTTGATACTTGTCTAGCACTAACTTCTTGCTTGGTGCCATAATCGTTTTTGACTTGTTTTTGCAACATATTTAAGCTCTGAGGTATCTCTTCCTGAGCCTTCATCATCCTTTCATTATCATCCATGTATATCTTCACTTCCCTATGCAGGCTTCTCATAGTGACATACTCTTTCCTATCTCTTCTTCCATTTGTCTATGTCTCAACATTCTCCATGTTGTCATGCAAACCTATGATATATTCCTCATGGTTGTAATATCCTTGGGAATCTATTATAACTTTAGTCCTCATATAATAACTAAATTTTATTTATGTACCTCTAATTCTGCAAGAAATGTGTAAGTAATAATTATTGTTAGAACATGTGTATTGTAAAACATTTCATTAGTTAGAATACAAGTTATTTCCTCATTAATTTATGAAGGACTTATTTAATCAATTCACACTATGATTCCCTATATGTATTCCTCTTTGAAATATATTTCTAATGGCTATACTCATTCCCCAATCTGATCTATGAGTTGAAAGTTATGGCTTCTTGAAAAAACCATTTTCACCACTTTTTGTGCATTCTCTACTGGTGCAATTTTATTGAAATGCCAACTTCTGCCAACTTCTGCCAACTGCAGAATAAAATATGTCAGGAACTAGAGAAACATTTGTATTATAAATAGATAATAATAACAAAATTTAATTCATAAGACCTCTCATAATTTCAATCTAATGTTCCAGTCAAAAAATACAACAATATGGAATCTTCAACTTTTTCCTTTTTCTCTCATTTTTCCAGACTAGAATTTTTAGCAGAATTGGCTATCTCTCAATATGTGCATTTCTGGAAAAATTTCAATAAACCAATTTTTTTTTCCTTGATGAATATATACAAAAATTAATAAATAAAATTTTCTAGTTTTGTGATCTAGGGTCACTTTTCCTTCTCTGAAAATCTCAAAAATCCCCAAAAATTGGCCCGAAATAGTGGATTTGGGCATATGTTAGTGTCCCCATTCCAATTCCCATAGGATTTATTCATTTACTTCATGGGTTATTTGTGTTCCTTCTTTTTGTACTCTCCCTAAGAGTTTCGACTTAATCTGAACTTTTTTCAATGATATGGACCCAGATCTTTAAAAACCACTATTTTGCAATTTCTGCCAAATTCAAGAAGAATTGGACAAGGGTCTGATTTGGTGCTTTTGTAGAACTCCTCTCTACATATAAATACCATAATTTCATTCCAATCCGATGTAATTTTTTGTAGTTAAGGCCAAAATAAGAAATTTGAAACTAGAACAATTCTTCCTACGTGCAATCTGCATCGTCAATCTCAGATCGAAAGAAATATGGACCATTGTTCTACTCTCTATTGGCCATCAATGAATGGATTTATCCTTTGGTGCACATAATACTTCCCCAAACTACCAACTCAGTCGTCAACCATCATCCCAACTCCCCGATGATCGACTTTCACACAACTCCAAATCGATCATCCTAGTCATCGGTCATCGACGATCTTCGTTGGCAAATGAAACTCTAGATAATGCCCTAATATCGCCTCATCAGTGATAAATGATCCCTTATGGTTATCAAATAAACTTTCCCAAATTGATGGATTTGACCATTGGCCATCGACCACTTCTGTTGGATGACGTGGAAACTGTTGATGTGGCATGACACGTGGATTTTGATGTGGCATGAAAAATCATCTTGAGGTGTCAACATGGGTGAAATGGAATGACACATGGATGATGACGTCATCATCCTATTTTCCCCATTGACCATCGATCAATTCTCTTGGAAAATATAGAAACCTCGATGACTTCGACCGATGTTGAACAATCGACACATCGACCATTGACGAATTCTCTTGCTTGATTCGAACATTTGACCAAAATCGATCGACACTCGACCATTGACCCATCAGACATCAACGATGTTCGTTGGCGATTGAAAATAATTCATTGGATTTGACTGAACCCTGACCATTGACCATCGACAGTCAGATATTTCTTATGGCCGACCAAAACTCTTCGTCATTTCGGTCGATCCGTCCGTCAATCATCGACGATTTCTCTTGGAGAACTTTAACACTTAGAAAAATTTCAACCAAAACCATGATGAATACAAACCGTCGATCTGATCCATTCACAACCCCTAATTTAATCCCAACCGTTTCTCCCATCAACCTTTCAAATGGTCGAATCCTTATGAATTTTTAAATTTATCATAGTGAATCTCGACTTTCAATCATGAGATCAAACATGATCTCAGTCATCGATTCAACAAACTTCCTGTAACTCTACAGACAACCATTAAAACTTGAATTTTGACCATTCCAGGTTGAATTTCTATCTACAAATTTACCTCTCTACTCTATTAACTCTCTTAAACCGTCTAAAGTCATTACAACTCGTATTTCACTCATGGAATTGGGGATTTCTCCCTAAAATATTCATTTTTTCCCCAAACCCGTCACAAAGAAAATATGCAACGATGAATTTCATGAATTCGCAACCATCTTGGCCCATACAAGCTTGGTGTTTGAACTAGAGCTTTGATACCATAATGCAACATCCCCCATCCCATCCAAGAGACATTACGATGTGAAATGCTCATAAAAATGAATTTTTTTCTAACTAAATGAATTCATTATAGTTAACTAATTTCCTATAGATTTTAGCTATGAATTAAAACATATTTAGCTATTGTCTACAACCATAAAATAGAAGAATATACAACATGAAATGAAACTAGAAAACTCATTACAACAGCATGTAAATCACTTCCAAATACACAGATTTCATGCACAACAATTAAACACATAACTTAACACAACACAAAGATAATACACTTATCTTTTCACAACGATTGTGCAACCAACTACTTGGGATGGACGTTCCACCCAACCATAGACTGATTGTTCCAAATCTCAACAGCCAGTCACCCTCGAGCTGAGGATAGAAATCCAAAAAAAAGGGTGGTCTCTCATAGTCGACTCACAACTCATAAAACTCTCAACCGAACTAATATTCTTCTACAACTATCCTGATTTTCCACCAACTCTCTTCCTCTTGACCTGTCCAACCCAAGGAATGTACCCCTTCATTGATCTTAGTCCCTCGGGCATCCCATTTTTTTATCAGGCTCTCTCTGGCACAGGAAGCTAGGAATCTCTCAGCTGGGATCTTGAGGGAAATTGTTGCTAGGAAAACTATCAACAAACCAACAACAAACACTTGTTGTTTTAGTGAAACTCACACAAGAGTTCAATCTTCATGCCTGACAACTTGGCTCTTTAGTTTTACATCTCCAATTCACTCCAATTAAGCTCCATATTTCTCTATAATTCTCCCTCCATGGCTACACCAGCTCCAATCTCTCTTTCTTTCTCTCGACTTGTTTCCCATGCATGAAACTTGATCAACTAAAATTGTTGTCCCAACCCATATGAATTTCCTCCCCTTTAGCTATCTTGATTGACTCATAGACTTCCCTAAGATGATTTTACTCAACCCCCATGTGCCCAATAACTTTTGGATGTGACCACTCACACCCACCCTCTTACATGTATTCAATGTGTGGCTTTGGGAACACTCAATCATAAATGAGAAGGTTCTTATACAAATAGAAAATTTAAGAAAATGGGTTAAATTAATATACATGGGTATTTCCCCCATTGGATCCCTCTTGGCCATTATCATAGACAATCCCCTCTCTTGTGGATTAATTTAGTCCCCCATCTCTTATCCATGTCCCCTTAGCAAATGGCATCACATTTTATTATTAAAACATTGAAATAAAATTCACATATTACAACACTTTGGAAATAACCACACATTATATCTACATAAGCATTAATTAAACCAAGGATTATTGTGGGGATGTTACACCAACATCAAAGTGGGAAGATTATATCCTCTTAGTAAAGTTTTCTTACAATAATGGATATCAAGTCTCATTTAAAATGATTCCATTTGAAACATTGTATGGCAGAAAGTGTAATACACCAGTGAGTTGGGATAATCCAACAGACATAGTAGTTGTTGGGCCATATTTGGTAAAGGAAATGGAACAGAAGATGGAAAATATTTTAAAGGCCTCCCATAATAGGAAGAAAATTTATGCATACAAGAACAAAGTTTTCCAAGATTTTAAAGTGGGAGAATAGGTGTTTTTTAAAGTAAAGGCGAAGAGAAGTTCACTAATATTAAGAAGTTGCCCAAAGTTGGCAACGAGATATTGTGGGCCTTTTGAAATATTAGAAAAGATAGGGTTAGTTTCATACATGCTAGCATTCCCTGCATACATAAGAGTGCATAATTTATTTCATGTATTATTATTAAAGAAATGTGTGCCTGACCCTAACCACCTAATTGATTGGAATGTGTTCTAGGTGGAGCATGAAGGGGATTTCTGGGTGGAACTGTTACACACCTAAGTGTCGTACTACCAAATGTTGGAATTAAGTGTCATAATTGTCGCACTTAAGTGTCACAACTTTTTCACCATGATAAAATGTATGCCATAATCCCTAGACATGTTGAAGAGGAAATCTACTATTTGGAGGTCGAAATACTACCATTTTCCTTGAGTTTTGGGCCTTGTTTGAGCTTCATCGCCCCCCTTCGCATATACAAGGAGGGATAAGCCTAGATCATCGCTCCTTTCTCAGTTTTAGGGGAGAGATAGTCTCATCCTGTACTCAGTTATGGGGGGGGAGATGAAGTAGTTGCAACCATCATTCCTTGTTTTGTGAGGTTGTTTCCAGCAAATTTTAGTTGGTTAAGGGATTGGTTCGAGCTACCATCTATTCAAGGAAATATCAATATTTTTTGTTCAAATGAATCCTCATTTGACCAAATCACCTCCTCAAAACTATCCTATGGTTGTGAAGTCTCAACTCCTATATAATGGAGGCCATACTTGAGTGAAAGGGGGGAGAACCTAGAACATCATACTTATGACTTTGTGACATTCAAGGGGCAAGAAAGGAGAGCTTGAAGGAGTTTTTGGGACATTGAGATTGAGATTGTATGTGTTTCCCTATTGATTGATTTATATTAATATATAACTTGGCCTATTCCCATCATGCTTTTGTTGTTCACCATATGCATGTTGTTCAAAAAAATCTATTATGCTTAACAATATAGTGTAGAAGAAGAAGGTATTGTTGTGTTATTTACAGGACTTCTCTTGCACCAAGAGCTTGGACGTCAAGATCAAGAGCTGGAGCAGAGAGGACAACCAATGTAAAAGAGGTGAGTCATATATCCTTCTCTTCTCATTATGATTGTTGACATATAGAGTGGATCTAAGGGGGAATTAGTAAACCATTTGTTTCTCTATGTCTTGGATCAAAGGGGTCTTGATCCAAGGGGGGTTTCACCTATCTGCTAGGGAAACATTTCCAAAAACGAAATAGGCAACTCCACTAGGGAACGTTGTCTTGATCTTTCCTTAGTGTTTTCTAGCATTTTGAGTCTTGTTTATTACTTAATCCTTCTTGATAGTATGAATCTTCTTTGATTTTTCCCCTACTTCATCATCACTAGAAATCCTACTAAGTCAAACACTTGACCTTATCTCATATCTGGGATTTTTTTTTTCTTTCTCACCACTTTTAGGACTTCATCCCTCCCCCATAAGGACATACATGGTGATACTACCCTGATCATCGCCCCCCACCAGTGTCTCTGGGAGCGATAATCCCTTACTCACCACCCTGTCTATAGTGTTACATGAGAGATAATCCTTGTTCTAAGTGAATTTGGAGCTTATTTTGCCTCCTTTATGTCAGTGCTTTGTCTCATACCTTTATATTGGAATCCTCCATTCCTAATTGTGTCTTTGATTGATTGAAGTTCAATTATTATCATATGTTTTGTTTCCTCTTTTGAGTTCACAATTCCTTCAAATTGTGAAATGTACATGATTTTCCTAGGTTAACTTGATCGTTTGGCCGAGTCTATGCCATCAATAACTTGATCCTAATCATTTGTAGGTATTCAAACTTTTGTTACCTTGATTCCAAAGTCTTCTAAGTATTTTACTTATTTGTTTTTGGGATCCTTTTCATTGATTTGGAGGTTGCTTATGTTGCATTAAGCCTTGTTTTTTAGTCTCTCATTTTTCTCCTCTTCAAAAAACTTTTGATCCCTTAAATGTACTCCTGAGCTCTTTGGACTTGCTGCAACTTTGCATTAATATTTGATTTTTCTACTTGATTTTTGAGGTTTCAAAAAGTGTTTTTTCCTCTACTTTACATTTTGGGTTCTTGTTTGAACAAGTGTTGAATTCTTGTGATTGAATTTTGTATTCCTTGGTTGTTTTTTTTCTTCATCTTCTTTAGTTGTGGGATCCTTTGGAAGTGTCATTGATTTTTTCATATTGATTGAAATATATATCAAAATAAGGTTCTCTTTTTATTTTTTCTTTTGATTTGAAAAGAAGAAAACACAAGTTTTTCATCCTACTTTCATAGGTGGAGCGTTTTGGTACACATTTTAAAGAGCTTGTCTTTGTTTGGGATTTCACAGACATTAATTTGATAGTTTGGAATTTTAATTTTCTCCATATGATAAAGGAAAAATGAAATTTGAATTGCATTAGGTATTTATTTGCATTAAGAAGAAAATGAGCTCCTCTCCTTTCCTCCAAAATAATTCATTAAAACAAGATATTTGCATCTCATTCTATGGTTTTGGATTAGTAGAGTTATAACACCATCAATTTCACCTTTGCCCGCCCTTTTGAGTAAGGAACAACCAATACAAATCAACCAATGTGCTCACTAAAATAAATTAGACATTCTTTGTTTTATAGCACGCCAACAATAGTGTAAGGATAGTGCCTTTGAATAAGGGTGAAGTGAGTAAACTATCAAAGGATATTAAATGAGACTATAGAATACTAAATAGAAAAAAAATCCAGTAGTAGAAATTAACATTAGTAGGGAAAACTCTTCTCACACAGGAGTCAAACACGAGGTCAAGTGAAGTGATCGGTTTATATTTCCCCTCTTCTTTTCACCTAGTGGGACTACTGCAAGTTTGGGGTTTTGAAGAGTGTAAATTCCATGGGGTGACACCACTTCTTCTTAGTTTTTGGGTTGCAAATTTGTGTCTAACATTCCCATACCGATTTTCTAGTCTTGATTGTTGACTGTACCCCATCGGTCGTTCAATGGGAATTGGTAAACATAGTAACCTCTCCTAGGATTCCACACATGTGATTGTAAGGATGGTTGCTTCTGCAAGGGGAGTTCCTTATGCAAGAGAGGTTCCTTGTGGTATCTGTGACAGACATTCAAGCTCTGCTTCAATGAACTAGAAGGTTATTTTCCTGCAGGATCTTACTTGCACCTTGGGGGATTTTTGTGTGAGGATTTTCATAATTGTTTCTCATATCTTCGCTGACAACTTAATATCCCATCTTCGGAATATCCTTTAACCTACTTCTTGCTTGGTTTATTACCTTTAGATTTATTAGGGGTGTGTTATTTTGACATTCATAGTCCACCTTAGGGATCATTATTTCTATTTTACTTTCACAGTGGTTGACCAAGGTCTCCGAATATCTCATAGAATGAAAGTGTTGGATCTTGAAGGACTTGAGCCTCAACACAACCCTTCCAACGAAGGAACTATCAATGAAAATATTAGTTCTGAAATTGGGAGCTTAGTTCCCTCGAGTGATCATATCGAAGGGCCGGTCAAAATAATCGAGGAAGGATTTGTCCCTCCCACAAATACCCTTTTTACCAGTCCTTTTAACCCACTACTTGTTGAATTTCCATCCACAAGGTATATTGATTCTTTTTCTTCTTAATGCTTGCTACCCAGTACATTCAGTAGGGGATATTTTGGCATGGAAAACACCACTTGAATATATATATCGAGTGGTGATACCTCCACTTAAACTTGAGATAGATGCTCTGGCATAGATCACTATTATTGACACTTCTCCTTTGTGGGGAACATCGTTAATCCTGATTACCCCGTCATAATATCCTGTAAGAACAACTCTTGTTCCCACCACTAGAGTTGCATATATGTTCACACCAAGCACTTTACTTGGATGTTCTATACCATTTCCCTTTAGTCAAGTGGCCAACAATGTTGCTTCCTCGGGCTCTGCGACAAGTAGCTTTTTTTCCCCCTTATGGTCATGTAGGTAACACAATGGAAGTCACATAAATTTTTCATCCTACACAAACTTTTCAAATGGGAATTTCTTTCATACCTCCCACTAGGGGGGGAATTAAAACAAGGGGAAACCCTCAGCTATAGGGAAATATTCAACATGGGGGAAACAACCATTTTTGGCGTAGCATCTAGGTTGGGGGAAATCCCTTACTGGAAACTATCCAGGGAAAGACCTTACTGGAAACCGGGCAAGGAGATCCCTTACTAGAAACCAACCTCAAGCCTAGGGGAATACTATTCTGGTAGGACCTACAATCCTTTATACTGGCTTACTATATCTGGGAATTGAAAACACTCCATGGGTTCAACCTAATTCGATTGGCATCCCTCCACAAGGATATTTTCCCGCTCAAATTATGAACCCCATGTTTCCTACTCCCCAACCCTCTAAAAAAAAATATATGGGAGGACCATATGGCATTACAATGTCATCACAACTAGTATATGGTCCTACTAATATCCCTATGCCACATCAATACTACATTCAAAAACCAACTGACAACTTCCATTTTTGGATTCTTTATATGTACTGGATTTTTTGCGTTTCACTAACAATCCCATACAACACACCCCATTCTGGCCATTGATCCCTTCCAAACTACCCTATGATATCCTAACGTTTGACGGGAAGACTAGAAAAGATCCTAACAATTACGTAATGACCTTCCATCTTAGGTGCTCTTCCAACTCCTTGATGTGTGAATCCATTCGATTAAGATTTTTCCAGAGAAATCTCACAGATTCAACAACAAAATGGTATATCCAGCTTCCACGAAACTCCTTTGGTGACTTTAATTCCCTCACTATGACATTTTTGACTCATTTCCAACTTCCAATCCATTATGAGACTCGTACCGATATTTTAACCTCACTTAGGAAATCCAACTCCACCCATATATTTGATCACATTCATGAATGGAGGTGGCGATGATGGTAGATTAAAGCTACAATTATAGACCAACTCCTAGAATATTGGTTCACTAAGTCACTCTTACCACCCATTGATAGAGATGTTTCCATGGGAGTTGTTGTCACTGAGGAACAAGGAATCAATCGTGTTCAATATTTGGACTTGGTATATTCCCATTCTGATGCACTTTATGATCTGATTCATCATGCTCCTTTATTTTTGAATGATCCTTCAAGACCATCCCCAGAAGCCCTTGTCAATGGCATGGTGGGTTACGTAAAACTATAGTCTGCAAACCAATCGACTGGAAAATAAGGTCATCCATCCTCCACCCCAGCCTTGTCACAGATTGGTACCAACACCAAATACACTCCCTCTCCTGCACATACCTATAAGGTGAATGTGATTCAATCTGATTTGTCTCAACAACCTAGAGCCAAGAAGAAAAATAAGGGTAAATCCAAAAAATATTCTAACTAGCAGGAGAGTACAAAGACTCAAACAACTGTTGAAACCAAGCCAAAAAGGAAGGTGAAGTTTCCTTACCTGATTTGTGGAGATTACCATTACAAAAAATACTTCCCCCACTGTGAGGAAGTCACAAACATTTTGAAGGGAACCTCCCAACCCACAATATTAACTAACCCTTTCCCGCCCCAACAAAAACAAATGGTTGTCAAAAATCTTGCAACTCTGCAAGAGGGAAATGCAAGTCATCCTCACCATGGGGATGATTCCACAAGTTCCCATGTATTTATGTGTAACAATATGGTTAGTATAAACAATAGATCCAAGACATATGACACCCCTCCAGAAAAAAATGCCAATGGAGGTGTTATGGACAAGCCCTCCACTTCCACTACTCCACTTTTCATCCCTCTTCAAATAGAGAGGCCTATTTCTGAATCATTTCTGCATCCACCTAAGAACACGATTTGGAAATCGATATTTAATCCAAGTTCCCATGATGCCAAAAACTACAACATTGTTGAATATCTGGCATAGGCACCTTGCACTATGCCGACACTCGAAGTTCTAAAATACTATCCTAGTCAACGCAAAACCTTGTTGTCATCTATTGGAGCTGTGGATTCAAAGGAATATAATATTATCATGATGTTTAACCTGGAATATTTCAAACCGAGGCTCTCCCACCATTTTTCATTCCAAATCCACACCACGGTTCATGGGAAGAATATCCTCAACTTGTGTCATGTATTTATCCTGTTGGAGGGACATTGGCTCTACTGAACTAATCCAGTCTCCCACTACCCTCAAAGCATTTGATGGGCATGGCTTCCAACCTTATGGACTCTTGCAATCCTTATTTATGGAATTAAGGGACAAAATTGTTTCTCTTGATGTAGAAGTGGTTGATGCACCCCTAGATTATAACTTGTTGCTTGGTCATAGTTGGTTTTATGCGATGATTGTTTTCACATCTTTGGTATTTTGCCTCTTGTGATTTCCCCACCAAGGTAAAATTGTGACCATTGACCAAATCGGTTATTTCACACTCCATATCCAAAACCACTCTGGTAATAATATCCCTTTCTTGGGACATTTCAATCTTGAGTATGATAGTGTGGGAGTAGGTCTCCTCAAGGATTCTTCACTCATGTGAGTTTTTCCCTTGCCTGCCCCTTATCCCCCACATTAGGTTTACATGATAAACATTCTTTCAGATATGGTACAACAATCCCCTAAATCATTTAATCCTTGGGTAGTACCTATCCCATTTAAAATTGAATCACTAGGTGACACCATGCCACTTAGTCCAGTAGAGGCTACATATCATGTGATCCAATCTTCCTCTTACATCCTAGATTCTGATGACCAACATCTCATTGCATCAGATCCATACACTCTACCATCCTGGCTAGATTCCTCTTTTCCCTCTTTTGATTATCTCATATGGATTTTCCCATCATATGAGTCCATACTGGAGATTTTGAGCAAAGAAAAGTCACTCTGGGAAGATTATCATCATAGATCATCTTTCCTTCCACATATGGATATGGTAGAGAATAACATTGAATCCATTGTTCCACCTAATATTCTCGCAAACCCTCAATATCCCATTTTTACGCAAGACACTATGTCTGGATGGAATTTAGGGAACATTATAGTTAGCATTTCCATTGACATATCGATGAAACCTGGTATTGAGGAAAATATTAAACTTGGCCAAAATTACTCACCTAAAGAGATAAAAGCTTATATGGCCTTGTTTAAGGAATTACGCAATGTTTTTTCTTGGAGTTATGAAGAAATGGTAGGTATTGATCCTTCCATCATTGTTCATGAGATGAAAACATACACGGGATTCAAACCTGTTTGGAAGAAAATTCTCCCATTACATCCCTAAAATAATGTGGCCATTAAGGCCAAGGTCCAAAAACTATTGAAAGTTGGTTTTATCTACCCTATACCATTAATAGACTGGGTGTCCAACATCATTCCAGTCATGAAAAAATAGGGAATTATCAGAGTTTCTGTCGATTACAGGGACCTTAAAAAAGCATGTCCCAAGGACAATTACCCTACTCCTTTTATCAACCAAATCATCAATAACTATGTTGGAAGTGTCGTATTTTCATTTATGGATGGTTTTTCTAGCTATAATCAGATCGATATACTCACCATCCATGGTGGGGGAAACATTTGAGGGAAATGGGTCAATTTTTTGGAAAGCATTATGGCAGTTGTTTGTTGTCACCCTTAAACATGGCACATGTTTGCGTCTTGTCTTATGTTGGTTAATATACTTTTCTCTTCATCATACCAATCCTATGAGTCATTATACTCCTTTGACTCACCCAAAGCGTGCCCCAATTATCGTCACGAGAACCAATACGCATCTTGGACCAGAAATTCAAAGTGCTCATAAACAAGGCCATAGGGATGGTGAAGGTTATATGGACATGCTATGGTCCTGAAGATGCTACATGGGAGCATGAAGAAAACATATATGAAGAGCACCTATAAAGTTTTTACAATTTTGAAGAAAACAGAATGCAAGACTCCATTTTGAGCAACTAGAGTTCTGGAACCACATCTTAGAGTCCTAGCCAACTGCATTGGGGACCTTGATAAAATATCGGCTTATCATTTGGGTTAATATTGATAAACGAATGGTACATTCCTTATATTATCCCTTATAAATGAATGGATCATTCCTTGGGTCGGTGAGTTGAGATGAACAAGACATTATGGTTGGAACTACTGTTGGAGTTGTGAAAGTGCATAATTTTGTTTCTAAGTATTTTGATGTAAATTTTTATATATGTATATCAGCATGGTGTGCACCAAGGATGACACACAATTGTAGAGGAGTGGGAATGTAACATCATCACTATACTCCCTAGTTTAATTAATTATTAATGTAGATATAATATGTGGCTATGGCCAAAGTGATGTAATATGTGAATTGTTTTTCTATGTTTTAAATATAAAATGTGATACCAGTTTCTAACGGGACATGGAAAGATATGGGGGATGAATTAATCCATAAGAGAGGGGAGGTTCTAATAGAATGCCTAAGAGGGGGTCCAAGGGTGAATTAACCATGTATATTAATTCAACCCATTTCCTAAAAATTTTATTGGTATATGAAACTTCTAATTTCCGATTGAGTGTTCCCAAATCCGATCATTGAATACATGTAAGAGGGTGGGTGTGAGTGGTCACATCCCATAGTTATTGGGCACATGGGTGATGTGTACAATCATCTTGGGGAAGTGTGTGAGTCAAGCCAGTAATCCAAAGAGAGGAAATTTTTATGGGTAGCTACAACAGTTTTACACATTGAGTTTTTTTTGCATGAACGTCAAGTAGAGAGAAAGAAAGAGATATCGGATATGGAATATCCATGGAGGGAGAATTCTAGAGCATGTTGGAGTATTTTTGGAGTGTTTTGGAGCTGAATATTGAAAATCCAAGTTGTCAGGCCCAAAGAGTGAACTCATGTGTGAGTTTCACTGTAAGAGGGTGGGTGTGAGTGGTCACATCCCATAGTTATTGGGCACATGGGTGTTGAGTACAATCATCATGGGAAGTGTGTGAGTCAATAAAGTAATCCAAAAAGAGGAAATTCGTATGGGTAGACACAACAGTTTTACACATTGATTTTTTTGTGCATGAACATCAAGTAGAGAGAAAGAAAGAGAGCTTGGAGATGGAATATCCATGGGGGGGGAATTCTAGAGAATGTTGGAGGATTTTTGGAACGTTTTGGAGATGAAAAATGAAAATCCATGTTGTCAGGCCCAAAGAGTGAACTCCTATGTAAGTTGCATTGTAACAAAAAATGTTTGTTGTTGTTTGTTGGTAGTTTTTCATAGCAGCAAGTTCCCTTGATTTCCCATCTAAGGGATTCTTGGTTACATGTGCTAGAGAGACCCTTATAAACAAATTGGATGTCTGATGGAATGAGATCGGTGAAGGGGTACATTCCTTGGGTTAGGAATTCAAGAGGAAGAGAGCTGGTGGAAAATCGGGATAGTTGTAGGAGAATACCAATGAGTTGCGGGAATTTTGAGCTATGAGTGGATAGTGAGAGACCACTCTCTTTTGTGGATTAATAGCCTCATCTCGGAGGTGACTTGTTGTTGATATTTGGAGTAGAAGGTCTATGGTTGGGTGGAACATACTTCCCAAGTAGTTGATTTCACATCTGTTTATAAAAGATAATGATTTAATCATGTTTTTGTGTTATTTTATGAGTTTAGATGGCATGCATGAAATCTGTGTATTTGGAAATAATTTATATTTTGTTGGGTTCAATTATTATACTACATTCATGTTGATTTTAGCAATTTTTATATGCATCAAGTGTTAGAATACTGAGAGGGGGGGGTGAATTAGTATGATCACTTTATACCACTTTTAACCACTATATATTTTTTCACTTTAACAAAAATGTTCAATAATATATCATCAATGTATCATCTATGAATGACTCCAATGTATATATCATAAGCATGTAAAAATAAGCAACATAACATCAACATCACATCAAGAACACAATACACCAGTATTTATGTGGAAACCTAAATGGGAGAAAACCATGGAATGCTTTCTTGTATATATCAAGAATTAATTCATAGGGAGCACAAACTTCCAAATTCTCCAGCTGCAACTGGAAGGAGGCTCCAACCCCCTATTCTCAGGCTCCAACCTAAAGGAATCTACAACTCCCTGAATTCTATGGTTCTAACTAGAAGGAGGCTACAACCCCCTAGGTTCTCTAGCTCCAACCGGAAGGTGGATACAACCACCTAGTTCTTAGGATCCAACCTGAAGGAAGCTCCAACTCCTTGATTCTCTGGCTCCAAATGGAAGGAGGCTACAACCTCCTTTCCTTTCCCCGTCCTTCCACCTTGAAGTATAAGTGTATACCAACTGTCACTACCACAATCAGTGCCACTACCATTGCCACTATCACTACCATTGCCACTGTCAATACCAATGTCATTGTCACATCAACCACAATCACAACAATTTGTCCAACCAATCATTGTCTCATCCACGAAACTGGATCCACTCTCATCCACATGCAACTCATGCCAAGAACACCAAGAGCATATCTCAAACCATATTCTCAACAAAACCAACACATGCCTCTACCAAGCATGTACCAAGATCACCACATACCATCATAGGATATCTGTCTCAACTAAGTACCAACATGTACCATGTATCAACCATGCATCAACATGTACATGAACCTGTACCATAATAGGTTCATCAACTATGCACCAACACCTGTACCAAAAAGTCCAAAAACCATGGACCTCAACCTATACCATCAACCATACCATGTTCCAACCATGTACATTAATCATCAAAACCATACTATATACCAACCATTTATCAATCATGTACCATACCATGTATCAACCATGTACCATAACAAGTGTCTCAACCATATACCATATCATGTCATACACCATATGCCAATAAGCCATATATGAATCGATAATGTATCTTACCAAGTAGACCTCAACCAACATGTACCATGCATCCAATGATGTGCCTCAAGTCATAAACCAAATCTCACAAACACATGCCTCAAGCATGCTCCATAATATACCAAGCCTCAAGTATGCAACATAACATGTAACCAAACCATACACCAAGATAACCAATAATGCTTCTAATGATTGTACCATAGCATCATCAAGATCTACCATATCACATAATATCATCACCATGCAAGTACCATAACATCATAATCATAACCATTAAAATTACCTCTGATCATGTAGCTTACATGTTGTACTGTAAACTAACCTGTAACTCTTGCACAGTCCTCAACAACCTGGTACCAACATCCCTTCACAACCTTTCACAATTCCTTTTACATATATATGACTTTCTCTTCTATAGCCCGCAGATATTTGTTCTTTCCTCCACTGCAGCCTGCGTACATATGTGCCCTTCTAACCTGCAACTCATGGATACCTCAAAAACTAGGGTTAGTCAAGCTTGTTGCAATGCCAATACTTTCACCTTCAACCTTTCTTCGTAAACTCATAAAAATGTCATCACAAACTAGCCAAAATATCATAATACTAGACCATATCAATCACAAGATAGATATTCAATTGTAAGTGTGTAAGTGTACTTATGAGATAATCCTTGAGGTGTTTATATACTTTTTCATAGTAACCTCTCTCCTTAATTTAGAGCTTCTAGGTTTTTCTTGTTACAACAACTTTACCCCATTGACCAAGATTTATAATAAACTAGGGGCTTCTTGTCAACTCTTTGGAGCTTCTAACTTTAGAAAGCCATATCTCCCCAACTGCAAGGAACCATGTGGCATCCCACATATCACCGGAAATGGAACGACGTGTAATATCCATATATGATAGTCTTACCTGTAATTTCATTGTCCTTCATGCCCATATTCCTTAATCAACTTTGGGTCCCATAACCACACCTCTAGGGATACATGTAGACTACATCAAATGTACCCAACTAACTCACCATAAATCTCGAACATACAAGTTTCAATCAACTGTCCAACATATCTGGACCTCTCCAAGGGTTGACATCAATCTCTAAGGGTTGACATCAATCTCCAAGATCACTCTCTAAGGGTTGACATCAATGACAACTGATTGTTCAAACCAAATGTTCAACAATCTCCTCCTTTGGCATTTATGGAAACACCAACATTGATGGAAACACTTAGGCATGGAAATACTCATGATCATGTTCCCCCTGTGATCATCACTCTTCATTAATGTTTCTATCTCTCCCCCTTTGACATCAATGGCAAAGGGTATCTCCCATTGGGGATACTCCCCCTATCTTCATGCATATTTTCTTTCTCTTCCTCCTTAACCAAAGGTTAACTCCCCCTATCAATATTTCTCCTCCTGTCACTATACCTTCTATAACCAATCATAGGAAAAAGAATAGATCCCCTTGTGGGTATATCTCCCCTTGTCTGCATGCTATTGATCTTCCTTGTTGGATCTCTCTCTCTCTGATGATTTTCCTTCTCTACAAGATCTAGAACTACTTGTGAAATGTTTCCTTTCCTCTCTTCTAGTACTATTTATTGTCCATTGGTGCTTCCTCGTGTAATTCACCAACATATATAAAAAGCATTCATAATTTTATTTCTTCAATCACTTGTCATATTCACTTGACCATGTTGTCAAAGATTTCATTCTAATGATATAGCTTCTATTGAAAATTTATCTTTCCCTTGTTTGTTGTGCCTTCCACTACTTTCCAACTGATCCCAATTGATTCCAATGATTTGAATTATAAATACGCTGATATGCATCATCTCTGACCCATACTCTTTTTACCTGTTAAGCATACCACAAATCCATCTATTTCCATATGTCACAAATTTTTCATAACCCTCCTACTCAAATGTCCACAATGCTGACCCATATGTCACTGTACTATACGACTGCAACTAATCATCACATGTCCATTGCAAACAATAATACACATGACTATAAAAACATGTACTGAAGATATCCCCGTCTGAATACATATGTGCAATAGAATCATAAAAAAATTCCTGCCAACTTATACATGTGTGGTAACACTACTTCTCAACCAATTAATTTGTTACTATGTACTTTTACTCTCTGACTACTCTAAATCTCTCTCGGAAAACATTGCTCGAAAGATGGTTCTTTGATCTATAGTAGTTACTACATTGACTCCCCCTATTTAACATACATATTTACTATAAGTATCCAAGCCGGATGGATAAAAAAAATAACCACTCTGATGCGGAGTAATCTTCCTCTTCATCTGTGGAATCATTATCTTTCTAAACTCTGACTTCTTCCTTTCTTCCCATGGATTGATCTTGCACTACAATTCCTAAAAGTACAATCTATTGAACCTTTTCTTTATTCACCTACTCTTCTTTTCTTTCTTGTGCTACTGCAAATCTTGTGATCTCTAGGACATGTTCTTTATTCACCTGTTCTTCTTGTTTTTCATTTCTTATCCAAACTTTCATGTATCTGATATATTTCCTTTTCTCTATAGATTTGTCTTCATCTCGTACTTATATTTACAATCTTGAGAGCATGACTTCTGGATGTCCTTCATTCATATGATCTTCCTTTACATGTTCTTGTTTTCTTTTCCAAACCTTCTTATATCTAATATCAATGTTCTTTCTCAAACAAGTATCCGTCATGCTCCTACAATCATGAGCTATGTGTCCATAGTTATTGAATTTGTAACACTCAATGTTATGTGGGGCCACATAAGCATTTCTTGCTTGAACATTTATTTCATAAGCCCTGCAATATGCAACCTTATGTCCAAAGTCAGTACAATAAAAACAATGAGCATGAAAGAAATTTACATACCTTGGAGTGAATGATCTTCTTTTTTGTGTAGTCTTGAATTCCCGCCTTGGTTGATCATGATCTTCTCTTCTATGGATCACTTCATTATGGTTTAAACTTATTTGTTTCCTGAATGTGGAAGGTCTTTTTGAATATGTATCTCTATTATACTCATTCTTCTTTGATTCTTGTTGACCATGATTTGTTCCTTTAAGTACTTTTGTATAACTCTTACTCTTTTCTTCATTCTTCTTTTCTGGAAACTTGAAATGCTTCTCTTCATTCTCTACTTTTGATGTGAATGTTTTTGTCTCTTCAACGTTCTTGCATAGCATGATGATTTTACTTCTCAATCTGACAACTTCTTCTTCAATCTTTTCAACCTCTTCTTCTTTCTTCATCATATGAATCTTCATGACTTATTTTGTTCATTTTTCTTCTTCAAGTTGGATCTTCAAGGAGATGGTTTCCTCTTCAAGTCTTCTTTCTTCTTGACAAAATTCTACTTCAAGTTGATTTAAGTCTTCGGTTATTTCCTTAAGATGGTCTGTCAAAATATTCTCTCTCTTTTTTGCTTCCCTTCTTTTAGTTTCCAAATACTTATTCTCTTTCATTGCTTCATTTCTTAATGCTTATATTTCAGCTTCCAAACATTGCTTCTCTTCCATCTAAATTTTGTGTGTTTCTTCAATAATTTTAACTTCTTTTAGATGAGATTTTTGTTTCATGATGACCTATTGGGTTTCTTCGAAATGTTATTGATAATTCTCCTTGGTTAATTGTTCCTCAAGTGACTGTTTCTTCCTCCTTTCTTTGGTTAGTTCATCCAGAGCACTGATTATTTTTGTTTCAAGATCCTTTTCCTTTTCAATATCAGGATTGTATTATCTTTCATTGGGTAGTTCTATCTCATCACTTTCAATCTTCAAATAAGGGAATTCAATTTCAATATGTCTGTGCTTTTCACAATTAAAGAAAAATAACTCACTTATGTTGATTACAAACTCTTCTTCTTCTTAATTTGTCTGACATGATGAGCATCTTATCTCTTTTTCTATACATGTATCTTCTTTAGAAATATATGACTCTGTGATGGGAGAATAATATATATTATGTAGCTTATCCCATAGTTCTCTAGCTGATGAACATTTTCCCACTTTGTCCTTTACTGAATCAAGTAATCCTTCCATGATGAAATCCATTGCTATTTTTTTGTTCTTATTTAATTCCTTCTTGGTTGGAGTCTTTGGTTTCTTTGTAGCATTGTGTCTTGTAACAATTAAGTGCCAAACATCATATCCCTATTCTTGTAAAAATACTTTTGTCCTTCTGTTCCATAACTCATAGTCCAAACCATACTAACAATTGAACATTGGTACTCCATTCGTATCAAACATTGGTACTTTGTTCTTAGAGTATTCCGTGATCTCTTCCTAGTGTTTAAATTGTTTCCTAAATGAACCTGCTCTACCACCAATTGTTGGAATACTGAGAGGGGAGGGGGTGAATCAGTATGAGCACTTTATACCACTTTTAACCACAATATATTCTTTCAATATAACAACAATTTTCATTAGTATATCATCAATGTATCATCTATGAATGCATCCAATATAT
>ML788534.1:82433-94853 GCA_009831015.1 Picea engelmannii | reverse complement strand
CAATGGCTGGCCCTATTCATGCAGTCTCCTTGGCTGCAAAAATTTTCGGCACATGAGCAGATCATCGCGATCTCCCATGCCTTCTTCATCAAATTCCAACTTCACCTGTTGGATGTGCATGCCCTGCACTTTCACCCTTCTCTTCAGGACTTCTATCTCCTCATACAGATCAACCAAACTAATTTTGTCTGCTTCTTCTGTTGCAAACTCCTAGGTTGCAGTCTTTTCAGCCTCTTGGTTGAAAATATTGAGCCATTCGTCAGAATGCTCATTTTCCTCTCCTGCTTTGGCAGCTTCAGATATCTGCTCCAATCCTTCGGTGACAGTTTCAGCTAGCTGTCCCCATGTTGTTGTTGCATCTGCAACACATATTTATGCCTCCTCTTGGGCAAGTGGTAGGAATATCTCTATTCCCCCAATCATTATAAGGATCCTCAGACCAGCCTCTCGGATGGTGAAAGTTTTTAACTTGTCATCATCTTCATTCACATGGCTTGTATAATCACATGAATCTTCATTCTTTGTCAGCTGCATCTACTGATCTAAATCCACCTTTGAGCTCACCTTCTCTGTCAGATCATCTGACTAATTCTGACTCACTTCTAAGTTTATGAGACCCTCAGATAGTCTCATCTGCTCATCCCTGCCCACCTAGAAATATGGGATGCTTCTACTACCCTCCTGGCAGTCTTCGAGATCCCGTAGCGACCTCATACCATTTCCCAGCTGGCAATGTGAAATTCCCTAGATGTCCTCATGACAGTCTCTGAGATCCCGCAATGATCTCAACTTCTTGCCCACCTGGCAAACTGGAATTTCCTCTCTGCTCTCCTGGCAGTTCTTGAGATCTTCAGTTGATCCCATTTTATCCTCTTCCCCGAGATCTCTCCCAATCTCCGGTTCACATATCCGAACCATTTCCTTAGGTCCGTCGAGGGTTTCAGTATGCCTCAGCCATCCTTTTAACAACCTTAGTTGTCTTATGACCATCAACTCCTTGACTGGCCATTTCGCTTTCAGCTTCCTCATGGGCCATTCATATACCCATCTTGACCTGGTATTCTGTTGCATCCGTAGTTCAAGATTTTCCATTCTTGCCCTGATGTCGGCAAGTTCTTTCCCCCTTTCGGCTGTGCTCAACAGCTCTGGGTTTTTTCTCCCAACAGACCTACGGCCTTCAGTAGCCATGTTGTTGTCTCTGTCTACCCTCCTAGCAAACCTATTGCTCACTCCTGCAAACAAATCCTTACAGAGTTTCAGTACTCTGTCTTCTTCGTCTTCTCCCTCTGCTTGAAATATACAAACAGAGTTATCTCTCTAATACCACAACTGACGTAGCCAGACCCCTTGCCTCGACAAAAGGCCTCTGTGCTGACCTCCCGGTCAAAAAGATCGTTCAAATTCCCCATCTAGCCACAGGGACTCTTTGATTCCTCAGTGGAATCTCTGTCAAAACCCGATCCATAGGTCCTTCTATTCACCCGCACGGTCTTCTGCACTCAACCGTGAGCTTCCCCGATGTAATTTCGGGTTTCGATACTTTACGGTTCCCGATGTCAATAGTTCTCTATCCCCGCGGTTCCCTGAGCTCCAGAGTGCCGAAACACCTCTGTCCACAGCTAGCCCTCGGGGCCAAGTCTTGGTCCACACGACTACTTCACATATGGCCTTGACTCTATTTTGGGGTTTCGTGATCCAAGCGTTCAACCTCCCGTCCTCAAGACCCCCGAAATACCGATATGCGAAATTCTGCTTGGCGATTTCCCGGTCTTCTCCTTCTTCACGATTTCGGACTTTCAAATGCCGAAAAGCACGTACTTCTTGTCCACGGGATCCCCGATCCTCTGAATCCTGATATCCCGATATCCCGATGTGACATCAGCTAGGCCCACAATGGAACTTTTCACCTTTTCGCGATTCCTAGTGCCTGGATCTCCGAAACAGATGATCGCGCGACATGCGTCCTCCCTCAGAGGGACGGCTCAGATTTTCCTCTCGCTATTTCAGAACGTTTTCTACCAATTGTCCGACTTCTCGACCTCGAGAACTCCGATATCCCGATAAGTCAATCCTTTCGGGACTTTTGTACCCACTTCTCTGCGCTAAGGGTTAAACCATGCGCGACTCCCTGCCAATCCAACCACTGATGAGTATTTTGATCAGATCTGACGGTGCAAATCGTTTCTTCTTGTGCGCTCACTCTGATGCTCCCTGGACGTGAAATCTTCAACGGTCCAGATTTCTTCGAAATCTGATCAGATGACTACTGTGCCTCCTCCTGAGCTTTGGTGCTTTCTTCCTACACTTGGAAGAATTCCAAGTTTCCAAAGGCCTCGACCTTTGCCTTCTTTCTCCTTTGCGAACTCTTCAGCTTTAAGCCTCGCCTGCGTTCTCCACGATGCTATTCCTCCTGAGCTTTACTCCTTCCGAATCCTTGAAGGATTCTATGACTTCTGCACCTCTACAGAATATTCACATGCACACAAAGGTGCTATTCACCCCGAGATTTTCTGTAGCTTCGACCTCCAAGGAAACTCGGCTCTTCTTTTCCTTTCTCCCTTAGATGGAGAATTCATATGCCCTCCTGGCACTCTATCTACTCAAACAACCTATTGCTGAGTATTTCTAGGTATTCAGTAACCCTGCGAAGATCCCACAGTGGATTCTTCTTTAACTTTCAGAACTCAAAGAGTTCTCTTCCCCCTGTACCTATCTTCTCATCTACTCAATGCCCTCCTGGCAGGGTATCTTCTCATAGAACTCCAACAGTTCTATCCTCTTTCTGTGCACTCTATGCGCCTGCTCAATGCCCTTCTGGCAGAGCTCTCAGAATCCTCAGTGATTTTGGTTCTTCAGTGAATCCTCGGCAGAGTTCTTCCTTTTTGCACTCCTTGCACTGGCTGAATGCCCACCTGGCAGAGCTTCACAGAACTCCTCAAAGCTTTTGTCTGCAACTATGTCTCTCCTACACAACCTTGCCTCCTGAGGTGTTCAACTACCTCATCGGTTTTCTCTGAGTTGTTGATTCTATTTTCTGTGCCACAACACGTCTTTGTCTGAACCCGCAGAATTCAAAAGTGCTTCAGTGCACTGGTATTCAGAGACCGCAGTACTCTATCATGCCCTCCTGACATGAAACCTCAAATACCTTCACCTGATATCAAACATACTCCTGCCAATGCAAACCTACATCATACATCTACAGCATACATTCACATCATAGGAAGAACACTCACAGACATTCATTTAACACATAAAAGGTGTAGGAAAACTGCCATTTGTATTAAAATGGAAAACGCCTGTTTACAATGGTGTTCCTGAGCTCGGCTTGTAACAAGGTCTTGACTCCTCTTATGCTCTCTACTCGCAGCCTCTCTCCCATGCTTTCCTTTTTTCCCCCCTTTTTAAAATGAGATACTAAAACCTCTTTTTACCTGAGGGGCTCTTCGAGCTCTTCCCTCTAATCTACCTACCCTATTCAATTACATTGAATGGGTTGTCTAGTCCACAAATCGGATCTAGATCTTAGCCTTACAAACATTAAAGGCCTATCTATCTACAGCCTGCACAAAGGCACGGCTTCATGGCTCAACAGCCTAAAACATTTAATTACATTCATTCAAATTTTAAATGAGGACTGCGCCTCTCTTCATCATGCGATTTGAATTCACTGACGTGGCTGGCTGGTCGGCTGACACGGAGAGATGCTCCTGCATCAGTGCCTCTCTTACTTGGTAAGATTTGGGTTGTCCTTATCTTGCGCCAGTTACGCAGAATCTATTATATTTCAACAGAAGAACCAGTCAACCTTTAGGGACCCTTCTTTAGTTTCCTGTAACTTTGGGAGGGAAAACTGTCTTTATTGATGTCATCATAGTCCAATACCCCTTGTATTTTTATTTACTCCTTGGGTGGGATTATGTCTATGCCATGAAAGCTATTGTGTCCACTCTTTTTCGTGTGATATCTTTCCCTCACGATGGAAGAATTGTGACTATTGATCAACTTCCATTCAACAGTCCTGATTGGATTACCTCCCTAAATGGTTCTTGTATGTAGATGGTATCACCCCTGCCATAGGTCCCTAAAGGTTGATTGGTTCTTCTGTTGAAAGCTAACAGATTCTACGTAACTGGCACAAGATGAGGACAACCCAAAGCTTGCCAAGTGAGAGAGGAAAAAATACTAATGGACGCACCTTCATCTATCAACGTCTGAGGAATGTCCTGACCATAAACCTGTACTATAATCTAGAGAGGAATGTGAGAGGGAAGATGAGGTCCAGTTAGCACACCCCAATTAAAATCCTAGATTCAATGAGAACCTAAACATGTGATCAAGGAGTAATGTAATAAAATTCTAATGATTTTATGAGAAAGAAACATGTCACCGTATTATATTAAGTAAAAGTGGAAGAAAGATACAACTAGATGCCTTGATGTTGTTAGGTTCCTTCCAAAATTTCCTTGCTTCCCACACACTTCTTGCTCCAAGGATTCTGAGACCATAGATCTAATAGCTACTCACAATATATCTTGACAAATCAAAGCTCAAATCCAATATACAAGCTCCAAAAACTCCAAGCTACAAAACTCAATAACAAGCCAATCTCAAAATCTAACTTTCTCCATGAGAGCTCCTCGCAAAGTTATAGGAAACACACTTCTTGTTCCAAGATTAAAAAGGAACTCCTCGCTCGATCCCACTCTCCCATTAGAGAGAGAAACCAAAGCAATCGATTCATCTCCACCTATCGACCCCATTCTCCCCTTGGAGAATGAAACCCAAGTGGTCAATTTGACGTCATTATTAGTCGATCCTACTCTCCCGCTAGAGAGTAAACCGGATACTTATCATGTTTTTCTTGTTGATACAGAATCTACCGTGCTCAGGGGTATTCCTCCTTCTCCCCTGGAACCCGCTCCAAGTAATGAGACCATCCTTTTTAATTGGGGTGTTCTAACTGGACCTCGTCTTCCCTCTCAAATTCCTTTCCAGATTACAGTACAGGTTTCTGGTCAGGACGTTCCTCAGACACTGATAGATGAAGGTGCGTCTGTTAGTATTTTGTCCTCTTTCGCTTGGAAAGCTTTGGGTTTTCCTCAGCTTGTGCCAGTTACGCAGAATATGTTAACTTTCAACAGAAGAACCAGTCAACCGTTAGGGACCCTTCCTCGGTTTCTTGTAACTTTGGGAGGGAAAACTTTCTTTATTGATGTCATGGTAGTCCAAGACCCCTTGTATTTCTCTTTACTCGGTGGGCAGGATTATGTCTATTCCATGAAAGCTATTGTGTCCACTCTTTTTCGTGTGATATCTTTCCCTCACGATGGAAGAATTGTGACTATTGATCAACTTTCATTCATCGGTCCTGATTGGATTACCTCCCTAAATGGTTCCTGTATGAAGATGGTATCACCCTTGCCACAGGTTCCTAAAGGTTGAATGGTTCTTTTATTGAAAGCTAACACATTCTGCATAACTAGCGCAAGCTGAGGACAACCCAAAGCTTGCCAAGAGAGAGAGGACAAAATACTAATGGACGCACCTTCATCTATCATCGTCTGAGGAATTTCCTGACCACAAACCTATACTGTAATCTGGAAAGGAATGTGAGAGGGAAGACGAGGTCCAGTTAGCACACCCCAATTAAAAAGGATGGTCTCATTACTTGGAGGGGGTTCCAGGGGAGAAGGAGGAATACCCCCGAGCACGGTATATTATGTACCAACAAGAAAAACATGAGAAGTATTGGGTTTACTCTCTAACGGGAGAGTAGGATCGACTGATAATGACGTCAAATCGAGAGTTGGATCGATTTGACGTGAAAGCTATTGTGTCCACTCTTTTTCGTGTGATATCTTTCCCTCACGATGGAATAATTATGACTATTGATCAAATTTAATTCATCGATCTTGATTGGATTACATCCCTAAATGGTTCTTGTATGCAGAAAATATCACCCCTGCCATAGGTCCCTAAAGGTTTATTGGTTATTCTGTTGAAACATAACAGATTTTGCGTAACCGGCGCAAGCTAAGGACAACCCAAAGATTTCCAAGCGAGAGAGGACAAAATACTAATGGATGCACCTTCATCTATCAGCATCTAAGGAACGTCCCGACCACAAAACTATATTGTAATTTGGAAAGGAATGTGAGAGGGAAGATGAGGTCCAGTTAGCACACCCCAATTAAAAATGATGCTCTCATTACTTGGAGGGGGTTCCAGGGGAGAAGGAGGAATACCCCCGAGCACGGTAGATTCTGTATCAACAAGAAAAACATGAGCAGTATTGGGTTTACTCTCTAGCGGGAGAGTAGGATTGACTGATAATGATGTAAAATCGACCACTTGGGTTTCATTCTCCAAGGGGAGAATGGGGTCGGCAGGTGGAGATGAATCAATTGCTTTGGTTTTGCTCTCTAACGGGAGAGTGGGATCGACCGAGGAGGAAATCAGATCGACCACTTGGTTTTCACTCTCTAGTGGGAGAGTGAGATTGATCGAGGATGGGATCGGATTAACCACTTGGTCAACTGGTTCAACTAAGGACGTGACCAGATTGACTACCTGATCAACTGGTTCAACTAAGGACGTGACCAGATTGACTACCTGATCAACTGGTTTGACTGACGGGGGAACCGGATTGATCATTCCATCAACTTCAGGTGGGTTGAGAGTAAGCTTGCAATAAGAAGATGGAAGTTGAGGCTGGGAAATAGTAATGTCTTCCAAGAATTTCGAGGCTTCGTCCATACGAGGGAAAAGGTGAGTTCGACGACTCCCTTTGCATAACATGCACGGGAACTTGACTTTAATTTTCTTCTTCCCAACAATATTTTGACTAGTTAATGGGAGGTCATCAGCATGTTGTTTAGAGGCTGACGACGTGGGTTGGTGAGGGTGTGTAGACCATGCTTCTATAACCTTGGATAGACCAGGTCAATCAATTCATCTCCACCTGTCGAACCCATTCTCCCCTTGGAGAATGAAACCTAAGTGGTCGATTTGACGTCATTATCAGTTGATCCTACTCTCCCGCTAAAGAGTAAACCTGATACTGCTCATGTTTTTCTTATTGATACAGAATCTACCATGCTCGGGGGTATTCCTCCTCCCCTGGAACCCCCTCCAAGTAATCAGACCATCATTTTTAATTGGGGTGTGCTAACTGGACCTTGTCTTCCCTCTCACATTCATTTCCAGATTACAGTACAAGTTTGTGTTCGGGACGTTCCTTAGACGCTAATAGATGAAGGTGCATTTGTTAGTATTTTTTCCTCTCTCACTTGGCAAGCTTTGGGTTGTCCTCAGCTTGCACCAGTTATGTAGAATATGTTAGCTTTCAACAGAAGAACCAGTCAACCTTTAGGGACCCTTCCTCAGTTTCCTGTAACTTTGGGAGGGAAAATTATCTTTATTGATGCCATGGTATTCCAAGACCCCTTGTATTTGTCTTTACTCCGTGGGCCATATTATGTTGATGCCATGAAATCTATTGTGTCCACTCTTTTTTGTGTGATATATTTCCCTCAAGATGAAGAATTGTGACTATTGATCAACTTTCATTCATCGGTCCTGATTGGATTACCTCCCTAAATGGTTCTTGTATGCAGACTAAAATAATGTGTAACACAAGGGCACACAACCAAGGAGGGAATATTTGAAGAATAAGGAGAGCAAGATCAACTCCGTGATTCTGAGGCAAACTTATATGAAGAGGGTTGAGCTCCCTCAAGGAGCCAAGTCCCTCCACATGGGAGGATTTGTGTTGCCTAGAGGTGACTTGGTGGAAAGAGTTGGGGCAACTTTATTTTTTGATAAGTTTGGGGGAAGTCTTGTATCAATTCTAAGGAGGCGTGCTAGGAGACAAAACTGTAAATCTATGTGAAGCCTTGTGAAAGAGAAGAGACAAAAAGTTTACGATTTAGGGCACGTCTGAGGTGCACTGCAGAAGGTTGTGGAGATGATTGCAATAAATATTTGTGGTGCGATGAATCTATGTATGAGTGTCTTGGCGAAGTGAGGCGAGTCGTGTGAATATTCCCAAGCTGTAAAGTGAGCCAGTAGTGCTCATATTGTAACTATTTCGCAATAACAAAGACCTACTCAGGTTTTAGGCATGGTTTTTTCCACCCACACTATATCTATGTTTCTCTTGTTTGTGTCGCAAGTGTTCTCTTTGTTTCATGGATGTATGCTTATATATGACTAAGAATTAAGATATTAACAATTGTCTAAGTATATAAGAGTTGCACTAGAGTAGGAGTGTGACTTGTCGATAACCTAGAGTGGATTATGGGTATGCTCTAGGTGAAGAGGCGTAGTCCAGACAAAGTATCATTGGTGTTTCCAAGCATCCAAGTGAGAAACATCGTGGTTCTACATGCCCTCAAGAGGTTCATGATCGTAATATTCGACTAGGCACACTATGGGGACGTGACACTTCTAATAATTAATAAACCTTATAGAGTTAGATATTTATTTCTATTTTAGTGGATATGTTAGTAATTTTTAAAGTATTTACATTATGGATTTTCTTAATTATATTATTTCATTTCTGAATATTACATTTTAGTTTTTTTTATTAAGTAAAAATAGAATAAAGCTTTGGATCAATTCAAAAAAGAGTTTGTTAACTAGTAAACTCTTACAAGTGTAAATATATATATTTTTATAATATTTCTTTTCCATAAGGTTATGTTTACAATGCTTGGCATGTTTTTTGGTGGGTTATTGTCACAAGGGTCGGAAAAAAAAAATTACTTAGATGGTTGTGAATCAAGCAACAAAGAAAATGGAAATTAAACTAGAATTCAAAACCCTTACAATGCTCATGCTAGTAAAACTCTAGTTCATGTTACGTACAATAATCATGAGTAAGGAGATAAAAGAATGAAATTATACTAATCCAATAGAGAATTCAAAGTATGTATAGAACTTGGTAGAGTGGCTTAATGAAGACAAGTGGGCTCCGAAGCCCCTCCTTGGGATGGGTCCTTTGTTTCCTTGGTATGCTCCAACTCCAAACTTGGGTAGAAGAGAAGGAAAGAAACTAGAATAATGAGGCAAAAAAATAGGGCTTTCAAGACTTGTGGTATTCCAGTAGCATAACCTTACTTTGATGGAATGATATGAATGGTGACCTCAATAGATTTATGTATAGATGTATGGTGGATAACCTTCTTGAAATAGTCTTCCATATAATAGTTAAATATGACTAAATCAATGTCTAATAATAGTAATTAGGGTTTGGCAAGGTCCACACATAACGTGTACATCCTTTAGAAGGCACAAACTCATTAGTCGGGTTAGAAAATAGTTAAGAAATTGTATTTTTTGACGAAACACACTTTTTGGGATTCGTTTATACTTAGTGCATGCACTTTTTGACCATTATCTGTGTTGGCCACTTTTGGTCAAACTCAAGATTTGACTTCGATAATTTCGGCAAGACAGAGGTCATATGGTGATGGAATAGGGTGAAGTATGAGGGTTATGCATGAAAAAGTGATATATTCAAGAAAAATCATTCAAAATGGAATATGTGAGTGATTTTAGGGTGATAACAATGTCTAACAAATTGCCTCATTTTTGTGAACAAGGCTTCTTTCCATCCATTCAATTGACCAACTACTCGTGTTGGGAATGTGAATGCACTAGTCGACTATAGTGTAGTTGACAACAAACTAGTCAATTCTTTTCTTCGTCAATCTTCTCTAGTTGAATCTCATTCTATCAACTCTACCTACTCAAGATTTGTTTGTAAAATCTACCTAGTTAATATTTATCCGGAAATGTGTTTAGATTAGAAATCAATGTACTCTTTTGAAATTTATCCATTCACTCTTACTATTTATTTCTCACATTTCACCAAATTTATATTATAGGCATTGGTTTAATAGGGTTATGATTTAACAATAAAAATGATGGAATGCAAAAACTCTCTTAGAGACGTGAATAAGAGGTTCAGGGCTAGGTATAAATAATGAATGGATTTGATGGAATAATACAACTTATATGATTTATAAACTACCATGGATATTCCACTGGAACAAATCATCACAATAGATCTTGTAATATTCTAAAATATTAGATTATGCAATTTGTTTCCTTAGATACCGAATTGATTATTACTATCTTATTGCTCAAATTTTTAAAAATAATTGAAATACGAAAATGAAAGAAAAAATCCAATGAACACACCATTCACACAATGAAAACAAGGTGTATCTTGGGAAATCCAAAATGGAAGAGAACCCAACTAGAAGGTGAGGCCTATGGTATGATCTCTTTTCTTCAATTATTATATGCAAATACAAATAAAGGGGCACTCACTATGGAGTTTCCTATAACATCGTGGTCTAAATTACTGCTACATAATCTACTTCATTCTTTGTTATTCTCTCAAATCCCACTTCTAAATTATCTACTCAACTATGGAATAAGTACCATAAATAATGGAACCCCCTCTCTTCCTAACAACCCGATGTTTAACATAGCTCGATAGCCATCTAGGGTTAGGGTTTTACATCCTCAGCCCTCAATTAGTGATAAGGAATTGGGCCTTTTATAATATTTTTGAAATTCCACATGTGGCTAGGCCCCACATGTATGAGTAATGAAGGGATAACGTGGCATCCACTCGTACCATGGTGGTCAACAAGGTAGGTAAAATTGTGGGAGGCATAACTTCCGCATACAAGATCTGATTGAGGTGAATTTCACACCATTGGAAAGGCCTCAATGTGTAGAAAAAAATCAATGGGTTTCGAGCTATGCTCATGAATGTTTTTTCCCCAAACCTGTCACAGACAAAATCAACAACTACAAATTTACGAATTTACAACCATCTTGGCCCATACAAGCTTGGTATTTGAACCAGGGCTCTGATACCATAATGTAACATTCCCCAGCCCAACCAAGGGACATTACGGTGTGGAATAAACATAAAAACAAGATTTCTTCTAAGTAAATTAATTCTTTTACTGTTAGCAATTTTTTTGTAGCATACAACTACGAATTTAAAACATATTTAGTTACTATCTATAACCATAAAATAGAAGCATCTACAACATGCTAATAATCAACATGAGATGTAGCTAAACAATTCATTATAGCAACAAATAAATCACTTCCAAATACACAAAGTTCATGTAAAACAATTAAACACATAATTTAACACAACAATAAGATAAAACACGTCTCTTTTCACAATAGTTGTGCAACCAGTTGTTTGGGACAGATGTTCCACCCAACCATAGACTAATTATTCCAAATATCAATAGTTAGTCACCCCTGAGCTAAGGCTAGAAATCCACAAGAGAGGATGGTCCCTCACAGTCCACTCACAACTCATAAAACTCACAACCCCACTGATATTCTCCTACAACTATCATGATTTTCCACCATCTCTCTTCCTCTTGATATGTCCAACCCAAGGAATGTACCCCTTCACTGATCTCAGTCCCTCGAGCATCCCATGCGTTTATCAGGGTCTCTCTGGCACATACAGTTAGGAATCTCTCAGTTGGGAACTCAAGGAAAACTGCTACTAGGAAAACTATCAACAACAAACACATGTTGTTTTAGCGCAACTCACATATGCGTTCACTCTTCAGGCTTGACAACCTGTCTCTTAATTTTTTCAACTCCAAATAACTCCAATTACGCTCCAGCATGCTCTAGAATTCTCCCTCCATGGTTGCATCATCTTCAAGCTCTATTTCTTTATCTCTACTTGTTTCCCATGCACAAAGATTCAATGTGTAAAACTGTTGTCCCAACCCATACAAATTTTCTTCCTTTGTCTTTCCTTTCTTGACTCACACTCTTCCCCAAGATGATTGTACTCAACCCCCATGTGCCCAATAAATTTGGGATGTGATCACTCACACCCACCCTCTTACATGTATTCAATGATTGGATTTGGGAACACTCAATCAAAAATTGGAAGGTTCATATACAATTAACAAATTTAGGAAGATGGGTTAAATTAATATACATGGGTATTTCCCCCTTGGACCCCTCTTGGACATTATCCTAGACACTCTCATTTATTGTGGATTAGTTCATCCTCCATCTCTTTTACATGTCCCCTTAGAAGATGGCATCACATTTTATTATTAAAACATTGAAATGCAATTTGCATATTACATTGCTTTGATTGTAGCCACATATTATATCTTCATAAGCATTAATTAAACTAGGGATTATAGTGGGGATGTTGCATGAATAGTGTGTATAGAATGGAAAAGACACACTAAACAATGAGTTAATGATTGGCTCATTGTATAACGCAACAAGGAAACATAAAGCACCATGTAGTGAGTCAATGATTAACTCAATGCTTGGTGCATCTTATTTCTTTGATGGTGAATAGTGTGTATCGAATGAAAAAGATACACCAAACAATAA
>ML788534.1:58371-71842 GCA_009831015.1 Picea engelmannii | reverse complement strand
TTTAATATTATTGAATGTATCCACTTTTATCCATAAAAGTCTACAACATAATAAATAACATTATAATTGCATTGGAAGGAGTGAAGGCTACAATAAGACTTTAAAGTCTTTGGCCAATAAGAGATGAGATAAATCACATTTAAAATTTTACTAAAAATATTATTTATCAAAACTTTGGTAAAACTTTGGTAAAATGGATACATATTTTATGGTCAACCATTAATTAATAGTTAGTCAACACTAACTCAATGCTATATACCATGCCTATCGGCAGGTATAATAAGCCATTTAGACATGACTCTTACACCATTCTCTTGTGAATTAAAGAGAATGCATTCAATATAGGCTTATCGGTGTGCATGAGAATTAATCATGTAGTCTTCAATGTATATTGCCTAAAAATTTATGCATTGTAAATGTTGAAATATGATGAAATTTTTTTGTTATATCAGTTTTTAAGTAAGTCATCTAGTCTTCAATGTATATTGCCTAAAACTTTATGTGTTGTCAATGTTGAATGATGATGAAAAAAAATTTGTTATATCAGTCTTCAAGTAAGTCATTGAAGTCGTCACAGTGTTGGACATAAACATAATTCTATAATGGATAGAATTATGGAGAGTTTGGATAATCAAGAAAGGAACCTTAAAACTTTATCAAGCTAAGTTGAAACGAAAATCACCTAAGCTTGGAAGTGGTAAACCTTAGAGAAAATTGAACTAGCTAAGTTTCATCAATTAGTAGGGAAGTCATTGGAGACCAACAACTTCGAAGAGGGGAGTTTTGATCCTAAGGGATGGAGTCAAAGATCAATAGATTCCATGATCGTAAGAGTCTTGCTAAAGAGAAATTCACCCGAATAATTTGTCCAAGTATGTGCGTTGGTCATTGTATTAAAGATGAATAAAATTTTGTGTGGGATGTACATTATAGTGGTAATTAGCTTTGGCATCAGATTGGAAACACATTGTCGTATATGCATAGACAAAATAAGATCGTAATCATCTAATTCCAGCACTATGACCCAATTATGCTACTCCAAAGATCGCTCTTGTTTAGACTTTGTTGTGTTGCCTTGGCACACACTTTTTGTCACAATCCTACACAACCCACTTCAATGTGGAGGTGCATATGTGGATGTGTAGCTCAATAAGTAGTTACACATGAAAGCGTTAACGGTAATAATAGATCATTTTTTTCTTTTTTGTTTCTTAGGTTTTTTTAATTTTGTATACAAATGTAATTTAGGGTATGAACAAAGGGAAACAAGCAAATTGGTATGAGCCTTACAATTCATACTCTAGTCACACACAAAGCATAAACAGAAGAGGCACACATAGTGTGACCTAATAATGATTTCAAACATTAGTTATGCTTAAATTTTGTTGTGTTACTTTGGTACATGATTTTGGTCACAACCCCACATGACACAATTTAATGTGGTCATGTTGATGTGGATGAGTATAGTTCAATGTGTAGTAATCCACGAAATCCTATTAATCACAACAAATAATTTTCTTCATCGTCATCTCTTCAATTTCTAAACTTTGGATATTATTGAGATTTAGGTTATTAATAAAATAGAAACATTTTTCTTTGTACTACATTAGTTCATTTTTAAAATTCATCTTCAAATTGTAAAAGAGCTCACTTAATTGTTTCATGTTATTGTAAACTATCATTAACATTATTGTGCCAATATGCATGAATGATTTAAAAATTCACATATTATTTCCTTTCAAGCTAATTAAGTGTTTATTGTATCAAAATCTAATATTATGTATATGAATTCAGTTTATTATAATTGTTATTATTTTTAATTTCACAAATGCAAATTTAATTTTTTTAAAATACCATTTATTTAAAACCTAAGCAAAAACTATATTTATATACAAATATTTATATAAGATCACATCCAATACAAAACATATATAGATTTCCAAAACAATGCCTTTGGATTATGAGTCTATACATATTGTATTTATAAACTAGTCATTGCATACATATTATCCACTCAAATGCAAACAAAAATAAATTATACCTAATTTACATAAAAGACTTTAAAATCTACCATTGTGGATGTCAAAAGAATAAACATTGGAAAAGGGCATCATAGCTTGTTTTTAGAAATAGGTTCAAGTTGGGCTTCCCGCTCCCGAGTTGTGTGTATGGACTTTTCTTGTTAGGCCTTCCACACATATGTTGTTCATCATGTGGAGAACGTTTTTCTCAAACGTAGTTCATTTATAAACCCCTCCACTAGAGTGGCCCCTCTACAAATAAAGTTGCAAGTGGCATAGTGCATAAGTTGTCTCCAACTTGGACAAGCCACGTGAGCAAGTAATGAAGTAGTATATGCATTTAAGCATGGATTGCTTTCATTGATTGCTTTCATAGGAATGTGGAGTGAATTTCAATAGGGTTGTGTTTATTCAAGGAACCTTAACCATCAACCTTCCACTAAAATCAATGGACTCAACCTAGTGTACCACGCCACAAGGGTTCATTTCGTGGTAGCTCACTTTCATCGACCACACATAACTTACCCCTCCCCATCGTTCAATCTATTTGTGAATCAAGATTGAGTGATTACCCTAAGCAGAAAAAACTATGGAGTGAAACTTGTTCTCATATAGATTGGTAGCAGTGAAACTTTTTGTCATATAGATTGGTAGCATGAAGGTTTTCTTGTGGTATTAATAATTGAAATAATTCCACCACATTTAACATGGAAGATGTCATTGGAGTGGATTTATATCCATAGAAAATTATGGATTTGAAGTACAACTTATTTGATGTTTGAAGTTATTGATATAAATTGTTTATGATGTTTTAATTGTGTATTAAGATGAAAATGTGAAGATGGGTAACACTTTTTGGAAAGATTCATGGTAAGAAAATGTGATTTCATAGCTTCAACCAAGAGTATAATCAATGCAATATCTCACCAAGAGCTAAATCATCTCTCAGGTGAGAGTTATAACATCTCTGACATGAGAGTTTCCTCGAGTTCAGCTTGAGTTAAAAATATCTTGGTTAAGAGTTTAATCATGGGGTTGGTTGTGTAGGAGAGGTGAAAATCTTGGCCAAGAGTTGAAACTCTTGGGATAGATTCTTGTCCAAGACTTAAGATTCTCCACCTAAACTCTTGGTCAAGAATCTCTAAAACTGGCAACTGAGAATCTCCTAAACTCTTAGTCAAAAATTTTAATTTTACAAAAAAATTGTAATCAAGGATCTACAATCATTTCTTATCTTTCTCCCAAGAGAAGTAAAATCTTCGCAACCAAGGGGACCCTGACATGCTAAACTGGATAGCTCCACCTGCCTCCCAATCGATTGCACCACTACATTTTGTTTTTTTTTGTATTTTTTTGTTTTTTAGGCTTCTTTCCATTTTTTAAATTTTGATTTATACCTAAAACCCTTAAAATGAACCTAATAAAAGGTAAATTGTGGAAACATAACCCTCAAACTAAAAACAATATAAACATAACTCTTAAACTAGAAACTATGAAATCTTTAAAACCGTGAAAAATAACCCATAAAACATTAAACCACTAAAAAATAAAACCTAAAAACCTTGAAACCCCTCAACATGTTACTCTATTTACCATTTATGCGTTTAGTATTCTTTTTTATTGTTTTTGTTCACTTTTAATATTCTTATAGAAAACTTGAACTCTATCAAAATGCATAAATGTTATATAAATGTTACTGATTTTTTTTTAATTCTTTTGTAATGTTTTGAAGATTAAAAAAAAGAAACATAAAAATACATTGATCGATGGACATAATAAGCCTTATAAACCCTAAACCTACACCTATAAATTAAACTATATGGTTAAAGAGAATTCCCAAAGCCCCTTATAATGTCATTATCTTGTACAATTCAAACTCTCTCTAATAATAAAATTTCTAAAAAGAACTAACCAACCTTCATTTTCATTTATATGCTCTTCATTAGGCTTATCTTATGTGCAACCTAGTTTAGTACTCTTACTCCTAGATTTAAATCAATCTAGTGTATTATTTTTATTTTTGGCAACAATCATATTAACATTGTGATGGCATCCTCTCACCAACTATGGGGTGAGCATTTTATCATTGTTAAAGTGAGTTCACCTATAAACAAACAAATAAATAAAATAAAAAAGAAATTTATAGCATTATGCCTTTATCCACCAAAGGCAGCTAAAAAGAATATTCTTGCACAAAAGACCCTTCGAGTCGGTTCCTTTCAAAATGCATGAAAAAGTATGAGTATACAAGTGAATGGAACTTGTATATTTTGAAACATGAAGGTGCCTAAGAGACATATAAACCTCCATGAACTTATGAAGTTCTTTCAAATTGATAAACTACAATGTCAAATGCAAACTACTACTAGTGGGGTTATGGTTTGAAGGTTAATTAGGGGTGATGATTATAATATCCCCGAGCTTAACTAGGAAACATTACTACGTGGAATATACATAAAATCAAAAAACAATTGCTAACTCGTTTCCTGTAGCTTACCAGCTACGATTATACACATATTTAACTAGATTCTAATACTCATGATGGAATGCATCTACAACGTTCTAAATGAACATGAATGTAGTTAATAAACTCATTCACGACAAAAAAAAATCATTCACATACACAAAGTTAAGCACAACAATTAAACTCATGAAATAACTCAGAAAATAGATAAACACTTATCTTTTAAAACACTTGTGCAACTAATTGCTTGGGAAGGATGTTCCACCCAACCATAGACTCGTTGTTCTAGATCTCAATATCAAGTCACCCCCGATTTGGGGCTAGGAATCCAAAAAAGAAGGGTACCTCTCACAGTCCACTCACAGCTCAATATCTCACAACCCACTGATATTCTCCTACAACTATCCTGAGTTTCCTCCAGCTCTCTTCCTCTTGACCTGTCCAACCCAAGGAATATACCCCTTCATTGTTCTCAGTCCATCGAGTGTCCCATTCATTTACTAGGGTCTCTCTAGCACAGGTAACCAAAAATATCTTTATTGGGAAATCAAGGGAATTCACTCCCAATAAAACTACCAAAAAACAACAACAAACACGTGTTGTTACAGTGAAACTCCCATATGAGTTCACTTGTAACAACCCTAAGTATTTAATCAATTGTCATGGTTTAATTAATTGTTTAATGCATATTAGTTTAAATAATTAATTAATTAATTGTCCTGGTTAAATATTTGTTGAATGTGAATTGGTTTAATTAACTAATTAATTAATTTAAAGATTAAATATATGTTTAATAAAAACTAGTTTAATAAATTATTAATTATTATTTTGTATCGAATGATGGAACCATTAAAGAGAAGGGGATAAGGTGGTTGGAATTGAATGGAGGGATAAGGTGGGTGAGTCTTAATGAAAGGGAGAAGGCGGTGAATGAGGGGGGGGGAGGTGGAAAGGAGGATAAGAGGAGGGAAAAACACTCAAAGAGGGACTTTTGGATTTTTGGGGAGAGAGCATCATTTCGAGAGGAGAAGATTGTATTGTTGTTTGGGGCTAGAGTAGCTTGCTAGAGGATGGTACTGGTTTTTTCTTGAGGAACTTGTTGGATTTTGGTGGACTGAAACAAGGGGCACCTGTTGCTGGGAGTTTTGGGCTCGGGGGCCAGGAATCCTTACGGAATCCTGGAGTTAGGGAGCCAGAGAGGCTCTATTCCTAGTTGGCTAGGAGGTTAGTCAGTTTTGGGCAGAGCATCAGGAAGAGTTGGAGAACAACAGTAGCATCAGTTAGAGGTATGTATTTTCATTAATATGTTGAATTTGTGGTTTATTATCATGCTGTTGAATATGTTGAATATGTGGTTTATTATCATGCTGCTCATAAATTTTAAATATGCTGAATAATGAATGGTTAAAAGTTAGGATAACATTTCTCTATTTTAACTTATGTTTTACAAGGCTCTGTTGGAAGAGACATTACACATGGTATCAGAGAGTTAGTTTGAAATCTGGGACCAAAGGCCCACCTACCCACCCATCCTCTTGACTCTGGACAACAAGCTAAGCTATGTGTCCTGTAAACGACCCTGAAACTCTCCAAAAAAAAAAAAAAACTCTAAAACTTGTTGACCTGTACAACGCTTTACCCTTCAGTGTTATTAAAGTAGGTTGGTAGTTATGTGTTGTAATGACTACAGATTTCCCCCACAAAATACCTCTTGCAACGTGGATCATGTAAAGGATGAAAATAAGCAAAGAAGATCCTGAAACTGGCAATATCGTAAACCTATCTCTGAGAATATTTTCCTAGCGATTTAGCATCTACACAAAGGAACAAGGCAAGACATAATTATTTCTTGTATTTTACAAATTCCTTAAGAAGATATGCAAACCCCTAAATAAGTAATGATATCAACTACAGATCTACTGATCAAAAGAGCATCTGAAAATGAAATGATCTTAAGACACCAGCGCCCAAATACAAATTCTGCAAGAGTGGTGCTCACTCAAAAAAAATAAATGATGATCTGTCCTCATTAGCAGTTGATGCGAACAATCCTAAATATGAGCTAGAGGAACTCTCAAGCTACAAGTTAGTTGCATTATAATATACTCCAAGGTATAGATGATGTAGTCTTGAAAAGGCAGGTAAGAGTGGAACTAGTAGATAACTTGTGGAGATAAGGGCTCCTTTGGTTCAATCCATGTGACTTTCTTATAAGCTTTGTACATCTCATCCATAGAACCTATATTAACATCCCTCCTGCTGAGAATAGGGCATAAAAATATAACTCTATAGTAGGGACTTATAAAATCCAACTTTCATTGTTGGAGAAAGGAAGTGACCCTGGCAAACCAACTAGTCTCACCACCTGGACTAGCAAGCGACACAGATAAATGAAATATTATTGTTTGTAATTGAAATAACATCATGACAATTTAAAATGAGTACCAATAATGCAATTGAAATAACGCAAATGAGTACCAAATCTCCAAGTCACAACAATGCAGTAAACAAAATCTTGGGGGGACCACATGCCCGATTTTCTTAAATCAAGTACAAGGTCGAGAGCACATAGGAGTTTAACCTCCACATGTTGAGTACCACAAGTCTCTGCATTAACCACACAAGCCCAACACCAAGTGTTGAGCCCAATATCACACTACATATCTCATGGTGAGGCAAGCATTAAGCACATATGTCCAAGCACCAACGCACAAGGTGTCGCGAGGAGGAGAGCCCACAAGGTGTCGCAAGGAGGAGAGCCCACAAGGGGAGAATACATTTGCACTACGCATCGAGAAGGCTCAACACCATAGACCAAGCGCCAAAGCCAAGGCCATGAAACCGTGCCTGGCATAACAAAAAAAATATTGGGCCAACTACCCTTCGAATCCAATCTCCAAGCTATCCAGCCAAAGTCACATGATAACTCACACAAGGCACCAAGGAGAGAGTCCAGAAGGGAGACAAAGCAGTGCACTACACACACAGTAGTCCAAAAGGCACAACATAATAGAAAAATATTGGGCCCGAAGGCCTAATCTCGAAGTATTCCATTCAAGTCCACATACTATCAAGCTATGCACCAAAGTCTAGCCAACGTCCACTATCGAGACTAAGCACTAAGCCACGAAGTAGGGAGCCCACAAGGACAGTTTCATTGCACAACGCATCCAACACAACAGTGCACTACACACATAGCATAATAGAAAACATTTAGGCCCAAGGCCCAGTTTGCAAACTAAGTTTCGGGCGCCGAACTGTCAACACATAAGACCAAGGGCCAAGTCCATGAGTTATCAAGCGCCAACTACCAACACATTAAAAATAATAAAAAAATAGGCACGATCTATGGGATTGACCCATCGACCTCCCACCATACAAATTAACATTTTACCATCGCACCAGTGGGTTTTGGCTAATGGGTGCAGGCTCATGGGTTTTGAACTCGCGACCCGTAGCCACACAACTCACCACAAAGATTAGCGTACAAGGAAACTCGTACCAAGCACCAAGACACCAGAGAGAACCACGAGGAACCAATTGGTGGGCACGATGGCAGCCCAGCCCTTGCCAGAGCTTCGAACCCTGGACCTCTACACTCAGGCAGCAAAAAAAAAAAAAACCCCGCAGGCAGCAAATAGAAGAACAACTACAAAAAAAAAACGACAAACCGAATCAAAACACGGCGGCTAAGACCACGCATCAAGCCATGGAGGAGAAGCCCACAAAGGAGCAGAGGGAACGTGCCACTGTACACGAAGCGCCCTCCAGACCTTGAAATCGTGGACACCAGGGTCAACCGAGCAGAGAGATGGCCATGGCTGACCTCATCCTTCACCCTGAGCGTTTGACAAAAAAAAAGAACGAAATGGAAAGGGGAGAGAGGGTAGGGTTTGAAGAGATAAGGATGGAGGAGATTAGGGTTAAGGGATGAGCACTGAGGGGGAGGGGGCACGTGGGCCTCATGCGAGGACCCACTATCCAACTTTGGGTTTTATTTATTTTATTTTATTTATTTTTATTATTTTATTATTTTCGTTATTTTAATTCTTTTTAATTGTTTTATATTTTTTTTATTGTTATTTATATATATTTTTAATTATTATTATCTTTTAATTAAGGTTTAAACTTTTATTTTTTAAATTAGTTTAATGTTAATTATTTAATAATAATAATATTTATGTTAATTATTATAATCTAAATATTATGATTCAAAATAAAACTAACTAATGTGAATAATCAAGGTGATTAATTAATTTAATTGGTTAATTAAATTAAAGATTAATTAATTAATGTCGATTGTTTGATTAAGGAGAATTAAACTATGTAAATTAATTTTAGGAATTAAATAACTTGATGAATGACGAGACACAAGGTATTATAATTAATAAGGGTGATTAATATGAGTGGTGCATATTGCTACAAGGGTAAGGTTGATGCTTGATTATATACATAAGTTAGAGGAATTGGCGAGTGTGGTGCGATGCTAGTGTAGCTACCAGGCGAGGGAGTCAGTAGTTTTCTTAGGCGAAGACATCAAGCTTAGAGGCTTTCGACCCTGACCTAGCCACTTCTCCTAAAGAGAGTAATGTTTGTTTACAAACAAGTAAAAGAAAAACTTACGCCTAACCCTTTGTTTTCAAGATTAAGTTGCGTAAATGCAAATTGCCTTAGACTCTCCCTGACAAACTCCTGGTTGATGCAGATTCAATTATACAGGATGGTTAGGACTCAAGGAAATCAAGGCAGAGGGGCATTGACGCAGAGACCACCAGCGCCACCACCACCATCGCCTGAATTAGCTCTCATTCTGTGCTCTTTGGAGGCCATAAATGAGACTTTAAAGGGGTGTCAACTAGCAGGGATCGAAGTGGAGCCCCCACCATCTGGAATGGGTAATCCTGAAGCGTCGAGGGATTCAAGGGGAGGGCTTCCACCCGAAGACATCACTAGAGAACTGTAGAAGATCAAACTTCCAGAGTTTGCAGGGGGTCATGCCAGTGAACATGCAGAGGCATGGTTGGAAGGCATGACAAGGTGTTTCTCCTTAAGAGACTATGCATCCACTTCGAAGGTGAAGATATCGATTTTTCAGTTGAGAGATAATGCCTTGAATTGGTGGGGCAACCTAGAGAGGCAATTGCACCTTACCCCAGACACCTTCTCTTGGGAACTTTTTGAGGAAAGGTTTCGAAGGAAATATCTACCAGCTTACTATGAGGAACAACAAGTGGGAGCATTTCATGCTCTAGTACAGGGAAACAGGACCGTGGAAGAGTACAAGATCAGGTTTATGGAATTGGTAAAATATGTTTCGTACATGGATAATGATTAACGACATGTATAACGCTTTGTCTATGGGTTAAACCCTAAGATAAGGGCCATGGTACGGATGTGGAAACCGTCTTCGGTAGCGGAAGCAGTAGAAAATGCACATTATGCTGAGGAACACATGAACTTAAATGGAGGTATGAGGTCGACCTTTCCGTGTCGTCCTGGATTCGTGGGGAAGGCCCCTAGGACATTCTCCAGGGGAGGGAGCTCCAGGCCACCTCCATATGGTAATAGAGTCGCACCAAGGATAGTCACCATAGGTATTTCAATGGAAGCGAGTGTGGCATCCCGTTCATCACCAACGACGTAGGCAGGTCCACGACCATCTCAGGGAGCAGCTGGTAGGGGCAGGGGTTCCAGGGGAAGGAACTCATTTCAGAGACCATCACAGAGTAGTACGCAAGTTTAATCTCGGGTTACATGTTGGGGATGTGGAGGACCCCATTACCAATGTGACTGCCCAGAATTGCAAGCAGGATTTGTGCATAGAGAAGGAAAGGCCCCGATGGGAAGAGAAAGTAGAAGCCACCATATTTATGCAGCAGTTAACAATCACCAGGCAGAACATCAATCCACGGTGGTGGAGTCGTTAGGTACGCTAAATCATATCAATGTTAAAATTATATTTGATTCTGGTGCTACAGATAGTTTCATTTCACCATCTGCATTAGAAAGGAGTGTGTTGGTAGCCTACAAGCATGACGACTTTAAACAAGTTGAGATGGCTTTGGGGGAAAAACAAGCGATAGGACCTAGCATTGATAATTGTCTAGTAGACCTGGGGGTATGTACTACCAGGTTGAAGTTATACGTCACTGCCCTCGGGACGTATGACCTAATCATTGGAATGGATTGGTTAGAAGCACATCGAGCTATGGTAGACTGTTTCACAAAAAGGGTGCTTTGTGTTGACGATGAAGGAAGGCCAGTAGAGATCCATGGTGTACGGAGAAAGGTGTCTCTACGCTTTATCTCAACTATGAAGGTTAAGCGGTGCATGAGGCAAGCGTGTCAACTGTATGTAGTGGAAGAAGTGAGTGAAAGGAAAGGACCCTCCTTGGATCAATACCCAATATTGTCAGAGTTTAAAGATGTTTTTTCGAACGAGTTACCAGGGTTACCTCCTGAGAGGGAGCTTGATTTTATTATTGAGCTAAAACTTGGTGCAGAACCAATTTCCAAGACTCTATATTGGATGACAGTGCCAGAACTTTGTGAGTTGCAGATGCAGTTGAAAGAGCTACTCGACTTAGGGCTAATAAGGCCTAGTGTCTCACCTTGGGTGCACCAGTAATTTTTGTAAAGAAGAAGGATGGTTCCTTACAACTGTGTATAGATTACAGAGACTTGAACCGTGCTACAGTGAAAAATAGGTACCCAATGCCATGGATAGATGATCTCTTTGATCAGATGAAAGGAGCAGCGGTATTCTCAAAAATTGATTTGCGATCAAGGTATCACTAGTTAAGGATTAAGGAAGGCGATATTCCTAAAACTGCCTTTCGAACTCGGTTTGGGCATTACAATTTCGTTGTAGTACCTTTCAGATTGACCAATGCGCCAGCAGTATTCATGAGCCTCATGAATGGTGTATTCCGAAAGTACTTAGACCGCTTTGTACAAGTCTTTTTAGATGATATCCTCATCTATTCCAAGAACAAAAGAGAGCATGAGGAACACTTGCGAGTAGTGTTGTCCTGCCTCAGAGAGAACAAATTATACGGGAAGTTGTCGAAGTGTTCCTTCTTCCAGGGAGAAATTCACTATTTAGGTCATATCATTTCCAGTGAAGAAATCTTTGTGGACCCAGAAAAGGTAAAGGCCATTATGGAATGGATAGTGCCGAAAAATGCTCATGAGATAAGAAGCTTCATGGGGCTAGCAAGTTATTATCGGAGATTTGTGGAAGGGTTCTCTAAAATAGCGAAACCCATCACCACTTTGCAGCGCAAGGGGGTCAGGTATGAATGGACAGAAGAATGTGATAGTGCATTCATCGATCTTAAAAGGTTACTAACTAGTGCACCAATTCTACGAGTGTCGGATATGGAAAAGGACTTCATAGTCTACACGGATGCCTCGAAGCAAGGGTTGGGGGCCATGCTAATGCAGGATGGAGGAGTGATAGCTTATGCATCAAGGAAGTTAAAGAAACATGAGGAACTTTACGCTACTCATGATTTAGAGTTGGCAGATGTAATGCTAGCTCTGAAACTTTGGAGGCACTATCTAGTAGGGCGAAACTTTGAGCTCAAAATGGACCATCAAAGTTTAAAACATCTCTTCACTAAAAGGGATCTGAATGCCAGGCAAAGGCGATGGAGTGAATTTACGAGTGAGTACGATTTTGGTATTTCTTACATCAAGGGAAAATAAAATGTGGTTGCGGATGCCTTGAGTAGGAGACCACGTGTATTCTCCTTGGTACCCTTAAAAGTCAATCTGAGGGAACGTGTGTTGACGCAACTCCTTGGAGATAGTTGGTATTTAAAGGTTACTTCAAACCTCCAGAGTGGGAGGCAATTAGATCCAAAGTATGAAGGATATAGTCTGGAAGAAGATGGACTATTAAGATATCGAGGAAGGATGTACATCCACGAAAGTGGGAATATTCGAAGCATCATACTGAAATAAGCCCATAGAGCACTTTATTGTGTGCATCTAGGTGTGAAGAAAATGTACACAGACGTGAGGAATATCTTCTTCTGGGTAGGCATGAAGCACGACGTAGTCCATTTCGTCGCCAAGTGCCTAGAGTGTCAACAAGTGAAAGTTGACCACCATCACCCAGCAAGTCTCCTACAACCCCATGATGTTCCTATGTCCAAGTGGGAATTCATTTCCATGGATTTTGTTGTGGGGTTGCCACTCACATCTCATAGACACAATGCCATTCTTGTGATAGTTGATAAGTTAACCAAAAGTGCTCATTTTATTCCGGTTAGAGACACTTACGATGCCACTGATGTGGTGCGCATGTTTGTAAGTGAGGTCATCCGTTTGCATGGGATACCTAAAAGATCATTTCAGATAGGGACTCCAGATTCACTTCTAGGTTGTGGACAAGTTTGCAGTCATCTTTGGGGACTCAGTTGAACTTAAGCACAACTTATCATCCTGAAAAACAGATGGGAAAACTGAGACAGTAAATCAGGTTATGGAAGGCATGCTTAGGATGTATGTTATGGATAATCAAACCCATTGGGAGAAGTACCTACCTTTGGTAGAGTTTGCCTACAATAACAGTTTTCATAGCTCCATTGGAATGCCACCCTATGAAGCTCTGTATGGAAGGCCATGCAGAACGCCATTGAGTTGGGAGAGGTTAGAAGACCGAGTAACAGCTGGGCCAGAATTGATTCAAGAGATGGATGAACAGGTGATTTGGATTAGGCAGAGACTAAAGGAAGCAGGGGATATACAGAAAAGTTATGCGGATGCACACAGGACTGACCGAAGTTATAAAGTGGGAGATCAAGTTTTCATTCGTATCAGGCCTAATAAGAGTACCATTTGGTTAAGGAAGGAGACAAAGTTGTCACCTTGATTTATAGGATCGTTCAGAATCCAAGAGAAAATTGGACCCATTGCCTATCGTCTCGTACTGCCACCCCACTTGCATAAAACTCATAATGTTTTTCATGTATCTGTT
>ML788534.1:20235-43392 GCA_009831015.1 Picea engelmannii | reverse complement strand
ATCTGATTCAAGTGCTATTTCTGTTGCTATTTCGTATATCATTTCTGTGTATTGTGAAGATTATGCTGGATATTTTACTGTTATTCTGTCATTTCTAGCATTTCGTTTCTGTTCTGCATATTTTATATATCTAGTATCTTGCACACTTACTTAAGACTTGAAAATTTTAAGTTAAATGTAATGTAACTTTTATGGTTTAAATAATGTGTTTTAAAATTTCTTTTCATGTGATATTTAATGGGAAACTTATTGTAATAAAAAAAATTAAAAACTTCACCATTTCAGAACTACATTATTTATTTTAATGGTTAATAACTTTACTAAACTATCCAACTAGAGTTTAACTTTAACATAAGTAACTAAAGAAATTTTAGAGTTGATAGAAAATCAATGTCAAAACATATGCAAAGAGAATTTAATAACATTTTACCTTTTTTATTATGTATTTTATTGTTCAAGAGATTCTTTGTTTTTTCTTTTGTAAATTTGAAACAAATAGTTTTAGATGAAAAAACATATAATAGAATTTTTTTGTATTTAACCATATAAGGTGATCAATATCAAAAGTTATGGGAAAATTATGAAATGTTTTTTTAATGTCAAAAGATCCCATATAGTTGTAATTTGAATGCTACAAAAATCTAAATGGAATGCGATAAAAACATATAATAGAAAAGTTGCAGATCTTTTTAAGTCCTTTTTATCAATATAAAGAGTGCTCAAAATCGACTTTGGGATCAAAAGTTATGGCAAAAATGGAAAAAAGATCTTTCTTTTTTTTTAAATATGATACATTTTCAGCTTGGTAAAAAGATTCCCTTTTTCTTTTAAATATGATACATTTTCAGCTTGGTAATTTCTGTTTTGAAGTGAATGTGCACAAACTATGAAATCATGCCTAGTTATAAGTAATTATGTGTGTTCTAAGATGTATGACATGGGTACATTATAACTTCCAACTATGTATCCATTCTAAATCAGTTCACTATTATAATAGTCCTCCAAGGGTTTTAACTTAGGCACATAATTGTGTTGTGAATGACCAAGAAAAGCACATTGATTGGGATAAGCAGAAGATATTACATATTACATGTGCAATGAATTTGAATTCTTTCAAGGAATTGTGAAATGGATGGGCTTATTTTCATAGGGGCATACTTATAATCATGCCTACATTAGAAAAATTCTTATCAATCCTTCATGGATATAAACTTACACATGCAAACATTTTGATTGATTTGATGCTAAGTTAGTCATTTTCTAGGAGAACCCAACTCTAGGTTAAGGTTGGTTAAAATTGTAGGGAGAATATCAAAACATGTCAAGTATAAATCCTCTAGGAGGACCTTACAGTTATGCCTTAGAATGTAAGTGGGAATTCAAGGAGAAGTAATCATTATGAATGGTTTGTTCTCTAGGTACTCAATTTGAGAAAAAAATTAGGCCAAGGAAGAGTTCCACAAGGATAAGAATATAAGAACTGTGCAATTTATGCATTATTTCTCTATGCCCCCACATTACCATAACAAAAATCAAACATTTAACAACTTAAGATATAAGTTTACGCATTTTCCTAGGAGACCATCTCAACATTTCCTTTGTGTTTAATCTCTACCCAATCGATTCTACATATTAATTGTAAATGCACTTTGTACATGGGATTGGTGACTTAAATCATTTATTTGATAAACGCAACAATAAATCTACTTGTCATGAAGTTCAAAAGCATATAGGTCCATCACTTAGAGTCTAGTTCTCTATTTAAGTTCAAAAGACCAAAAATAGAATTCATTGAAATGACTTATAGCACCATGCTATAAAGTTCAATAAATTAAATATATAAAATTTGTTCTAAACTATGTTCTAAACCTTCCCTACTGTTCATGTTGCAATTTTTTCCATTCATATGAAATGTGTTAGTGGAACATTTTCAAGAATGGTTTCACAACCTTCCATAGGCTTTTTCCACTCTTAACTTATGTCAAATATAACCAAGCTACTATGACCAAATGACTATACTAGGCACATATAACATTTGGCTAGTAGTCTTGGAAAAGAATGTTCTCAGTGAATTTCTTGACTTCTTCAAATAAATATCTCGTTAAAAACATTATACCAGTTGGATATGTATAACACAAGGGATCTTTAAACTTTTGCACCATTGTGCTTTTTAACCTAGTGCATCACATTAAATAGTAGTGCACCTTTCTAGATTATTTTTTAGTGCAATGACAATGAAGACATCACATGTACACGATTAATTTTTTGATCAAGAGTTAATTAAATACAAATTATTGAATTGATACATGTACGCAATTAAATTTATATAAATTCATAGACAAACAACTTCAATTTGAAGGTCCCTTGATTCAATTAATTTTTAAAGTCTCATACCTTCTCTAACCATATCATAAACACAATTTCAATCCTTGTCAATCATATCCTCATCGTTATCCATCTCTACCTTGGTCGCATTTCCAAATGGTGGCAATGGTGTAAGTTATTCATGTTTCCATGGTTTGAAAAATTTCGGATTTTGGTTTTTGCACTCATCACTAGACTATATGTCATCAATACATGCAAGACAAAAGAAAGAGAACTTGTGTTTCTCAATTGAGTAGAGTGTAAATCCTTTGCTCCGGGTACTGTAACACACTTACTTGGAATTGATTTATCAACGCTACCAATCACACTATTCTAAATGAACATGTTTGAGACAAAGAATTTCACATGTGTCAAATTTCACAAATTAGTAAGATGGATCTAGATTTAAAATTTAATGAATACTAAACTACCAAATTTAAAACATTTTTAAAAATAAACATATATTTAATTAACTATAAGTTCTTTAAGGTTTTTCACACTCATCTACGCACACAAACCATCCATGAGCTAAGTTTATGGTCAAGTTTAATTTTCACCAATCAAAAACATCATTCAAATACACAAGTCAAGTAGTAGAGTTACTCATTTGGTACCTCCTAAGTGCTCAATTTACGTAGGCCCCATCACCATCATCCTCTACTTTACCATAACTAGTCTTAAAGAAACTCTAGGTGTGACTAAATGTGCATTTTATTAAGAAGGTGACTCAACTGAAATAATTGTTGTGTTAATTTAAATTGTCTATCACAATCGTTTGACTACACCCAATGCTTTTTAAAAGTGGCATCTTGGTTCATTAATTATTTATAAAGTAAATCAAAACAATGTCAATTTTTTTTATCATGTGTATGATGATCACTAATGTAAAAATGATACTCCTTAATCACTTCACTATTCTCTACACTGATATCATGACCATCGATATTGAGCTTTGCATGTCTATACAAAATATATACAAGTATAGAAACTTGGTCTAAACAATAATATTAACTTTGTATCTCCCTTTGTGCAACAAGTGTGTAATTCTTAGCCAATCAACCATTGATAGTATTGTTCCTTTAGGAAGAATGTTACATGATTACTTGAACTATAAGTCCTATCACTGTGCTATATGAAATTTTTTGATACATCTATATATTTGATCCCTGAACTTCATGAATTCTTTCATTGAAATATAATCTTCAATCATATCAATAATTTTTTGAGGTTGCGACTGAATATGTGATAGGACTGTACAACATATTCAGATCTCGTCCACTTCATAGTGATGTTTGGAAATCAAGGATCATCAAGATCAATAGGATACTTAGTGCTAAAGAGTCCAAAATCATAACATTCTTTTCATTTTTTACCACCAACACATTCTTTTTTATAAAACAGTTGTTAATTCTCTCATGCATGTTATATATTGGATAAAAAATCATGAATAATGGAAGGAGGGTCAATTGACCAAAGTTCGATTCCATAATCTAGAAATATTTCATAATATAACTAATATTTTACATGGATCGACAACAAATTGTGTCACAAACTGTGATGGGCTTGACATACAATGGTTTAAGCTTCACAAATGTGTTAAGGGTGATCTTAACATCAAGATTACTCTCATGAAATTTTTGGAACAATTCCACTTTAGTAACACGTGTTACATGCCTAGCATGAGTTTCATACTCACCACTTGATATATGACATCGCATGGCATCCTTTGAATTTAAAGAAACATGAGCATTCATATGCCATAACTCTTGCACCTTAGTCCTCACATTATCGATAAGTCTATCTTGGTAGGGTTTGCCTAAAACTAATATCCCAACAAGCAAGTTCATCATTCTCTTCTATTTGGACTCTAATTTTTTAATGCTTCCTCGATGTTTTTAACACTTTATAGTCATTAACATCAAAATTTTTGAAGAATTTACTTCGGAAAAGACACTAATTATTAGTTCTCTATAGGTGGCCTTGACATCTATGGATTGCTTATTTCCAAGTGTAGAAAGCGTTAATGATAGATTTGTTGGCACCCAAAGTTTTGGAATAAGTATTGTTCACACACACAAACAAATTTGTGCATGTGCTACAGTTTTGTGCGCACACCAACAATTGCATAGTGGATGGCATGAGGTGTGTCCAAGTTATACTATGTGCATCAATCTGAGTTCTACGATGCATGCCAGGAATCAAGAAGATATTGCATGCACGCCGAAATCAAGAAAAGAATATTCGAGAAATCTTCATGAATGATTACTTCAAGTGGCACAAGAGATTGTGGAGTAGTTAAGGGATGATTTTCCAAGGTAGTTAAGGCTGACATGATTCCAAAGAGACTACGAGGAATACATGTGGGTGGTAGAAGCATATGAGACTAGCAGATAGCAGAGCAAGTGGAGCAGAACTGAAATTGACAGATCATTGGAGTAGAGAAGGATACAAAAGGGAGCAACGACGACAGAGAAGGGATTGATTAGTCATTTTTTTATTATTGTTGTTGGGATCACTATTGTTGTGGTCAATGTTTTTGGTTTAGCTATGATATTTCTCATTTGAGAGATGAGTTTGGTTATGTTTTTTAAAGAGTCTAGTTGTGTAATACATGTAGAGTTCGAGAGAAAGTGCAGGGTGCCTTGTAATGAACTATTGTGAGAATGTATGAGAGCATAGGGAACTAGTTTTGATAAATCATGAGTCCCTTGGTCTATGTATGTGACTGGTTGAATGAATATAATAAAATTTGTAGTTATTCATTTCCTTTGATGTGTTGATCATGTGTTCAATGAATGTATGTGTTATTGTTACATGTTGCTAGTATTTAAGCATATTGTAATGGTTGTATGAATTTCAACCTGAATGGATTCCCTATGTAATTAACCCTTCATCACCAACACTAGACCAAATGGTATTCATGCTTCTCATGGCATCTCAGGTGATACCTTCTTCGGTCTTTGACTGAGGATTGATATTTCGACGCCTTGGGGTTTTTTTTGGTCAACTCTAGATGAACCCTTATTCATCAACCTCGCAACGTTAAGAAGGATGCACGCAAGCAAGCCAAAAAATGGTTCCATTGACGAGACTTGAAGGTTTTTTATTGCAAGATGAAGGTAGAGAATGAGGTGGTATACATCTCAAGAAGAAATCAAAGATTTGTTGACTGTGAAGGAAGATGAGTTTTCTCAGCAAGAAACTCAAGGTCTAATTTCCAATTTGGAACAATGGAAGATTAGGTATATCTACATTGATATGCATGAAATTTTCTTTTTTGAATTTCCATGTTTATTATATGAATGGTTGAAGAGGAAGACTACTATTAATACTAATTTGAGGCCTCGAGAACCATTGGTATAGAATCAGATCGCCCTTGATAGGCTGAAGGCATTGGATAATAAGTGGGCTCGAGCCATTGATTTATGGTTTGCTTGGGTGAAGGAAGGTTACATTATTGATTTTGTTTTAGAATACATTGATTCTTTCAGTGAAGCTAAGAGGAAGTTTTCTAAACATCCTCAAAAAAGGATGCTAGAACAAATCTCGTTATGGATCAAGATGTTGTTTATGGAGAAAGGGATGATGCACCTGGAGCTCGATAGGATGATTGAGTAGACTCCCCTAGCACTGGAGGGGATGAAAAGAAGGGAGGAAAGAGAGAGAGGAGATGGATCCATTGAGGAGGATCCATAAGTTGTTAAGATGATGTGAGGAATAGAATGGACCTAGAAGAGAAAGAAGAGAGAGAGCCAAAATATACGCAAGAATATTTGATTTAAGAAGGAAAGCAGAACAGGGGAGTAGAAAGAAGATATCAAGGGGTGTGAGGCAAGGGGTGAGGCCTGGAATGAATGGGAAGGAGACCATAATAGGAGGAAGTGTCGGAGAGTGTGTTTTTCCATAGAGGAGCACAGATGAAAATAGATCGATGAAGAGGCATGGTGTTAGGAGTAGGGTATCTAGTGAAGATACTAGAAGTAGTGGTAGTAGGGGATTAGAATACGAAGTCCAAACCCCTTGGATATTGTGAGATTCCACAAATTCAAAGGAAGATGAGGCACATAGGTAGGACAGGATTATGAAGGTCTCTGAAAAGGAGGGGAAGAGTAGTTAGCGATAGTGGATGGTATTATGCAACTGTAGGTAGGAAACTCTCTAGGTTCTCTCACAAGAAATGTTGGAAGAAGATGGATTTACCCCCCCTTTGAACCACCCCCCTTGTGCATTTGTAACCAACAAGAAACAACAATAAACAATGCAACGATTGGAGTAGGAGAAAGAGTAGGAGAAGAAAGGAGAGAAGAAATGAGTGAAGAAGAGGATGAGATCAACAATACTTCACAAGGAAGAGTATGAGTACAACATCCCCTACACCAAGTAGTCAATCAAGAGGATAGAACTCGAGATTGAGGATGGTGAATCAGGATAACACTCTGAGGATACCTATATTCCATGGGACAAGTAAGGATGATGCAAAGAAGCATTGGTTTACGTGTGAGGGGATATGATCTTTCAAGAATATTACATACGAAGCATCAAAGATTGTGCAGTCAGAGACCACTTTCAAGGACAAATCCCTGATGTGGTACATGAAGTACAAGGCCACTGCGCCAGGAGGACAAATGAGGTCCTTGACAGAGATCAAGAGAGATATACTTAAGGAGTTATAGAATCCTAATTCATAATCTCAATGCATTATAAAGATTAAGGAGATCAAGCAAAAACTGGGAGAAACTGTGTGGGATTATGACCAATGGTTCAAGATATTGTTGGACAGGTTGACGCTCCAAATCCAGGATGTGCAACATAGAGAATGGTTCATTGCAGGTTATTTTCTCCATATCTAAGTTCCTCTTACCCAACAAAAGGTGACAACTCAAGAAAAGGTGGTGGATATTATGATATGCATGGAGGCTACACCAGGGAGAGGAGAAACATCGACAAGGTTGGCATAGGCGTAGCCCTAGTTTTCAAACCTAACGATGTAGTTGCAATATATGGAAAAGGAAAAGGTGGTACATGAGCATGTATGGTGTACAAAATTTCAATTAGAGGGTCACTACATAGATGAGTTCCCTACATTGGGAAATTATATGGCGACAGGTGCCCCAAATCCATTTTTGACTGGGACTCATTTTTGACTAGGACTCAAATGGAATGGTGTGATATTTGCAAACAATGGGGACATATACCACCCTGATTCCCAACACTAGAGAAATATAAAAAAAACGCATCATACTTCATTCTGTGAATTTTGAAATCGATGGGCATGATGTGAAAAACTCCCGACCACTTTAGTTGATGCAAGACCACACCCATGATGTCTTTCAGGTTTAGGAATAATAGAAGGGTGGTGACTGTGGAGGTGTTGACAAAGGTTGATATCAAGGAGGAGGTGAATATGGACAAGGTTGAGGGCGAGGATATGGAGGAGGTGGAGGAAGACCCCCCACTTGTTATAATTGTGGCTAAATAGGCCATGTGTCGAGATTTTTCACCAAACCACATGCTCTTTGTGGGTATTGTTGTATTCCTGAGCATGTCACAGAGGAATATCCTGACTTACTGAAGAAGTGGGAAGAGAAGAAGGAACACTGAACATGGTGATTGCAGAGCCACAAGGGAACCAAAAGAAGGATGAGGAAGTTTATTTGTGGGTGATAACCCAAGGAAAATCAATGAAAAGAATGGAATTTGAGAATGGTGAAAGATCAATTCAAAGACCAGAGGGGAATATAATAAAGGTAGTACAACCCCCTCCTAAGTTTGATGTTCTTCAAAAAAAGCAGATTTTGTGCAACGTGCAAAGTGCCTTGGAGGAGGAAATAGAATGAGAAGAGTTGCAACATGTGATGCAAAGGTACCTCGAAGAGGCTTAAATCCATGAGGAAGTACAGTGGGTGACACAGAGGTCATTGGAGGAATCTCGAGCCCATGAAGAATTGTAGAGTGCCACAGAAAGGTCTTTAGAAGAAGCTCGTGTGTGCAAGGAAATACAACACACAATGCAAAGGTCGTTGGAGGAAGCTCGCGGACAAGAATACTTGTGATGGGTTGAAAAAAGGTAAATAGAGGAACATGTGCATGAATGTTTGAAGTGAACAATGTGAGAAGAAGCACTATGCAACATGGGTCATGAGGAAAAAACCTAATACCAAGTAAGTAACCTCTTACGTTGTTGCTTGAATTTGTCAAGTGATCATGATGTTGTGTGAAATTCGATGTACATGTTAAAAACCTGCATGGGGGAGGAAGGTATGGATAGAGTGATATCAACCCCCCTACCAGAAAGGGTTGTGTGTCAATTTAATAAAAACAAGTGCACGGGAAGAGAGTTCGGGATGACGACTAAACTTGGAAGTTATGAGATGGATGGTGTCATTTTGGATCTAGGATCTGGCATGAAAATATGTTGAAGAATTCATGAGAGTTGATGGATAAAACAAATTTGATCTGGTCACCTATTCAGCTTCAATTGGAAAATCAATATAGAATATATCCTATAGGTCAACTGGAGCAGGTCAAAGTGAACATAGAAGGGGTGAAAATGAAGGAATATTTTGAAGTGATAAAGATCATGGATGAATCTGGTCCATACCCTACCCTACTTGGCATTGATTAGGCCTTCAACAAGAATGTTGTGTTGAATCTGAAGATGAGGGAAGATGTCATTTGAGATAGACACCCTGTGTGTGATCGCACCATTAGATCCAAATGAAGGGGACATATACAACTAGTTGGTGAATAAGGATGCATAGAGCTCTGTTATTGAAAATATTTACCATATCACATGGCACGGGGAATATTATATCAATCCCACTATAGATGAAGAGATGAGTTGGCAGAGTGTGAATTCATATGACACTAATTCATATAATTCCATGGAGAGGTGGCAAAATAATCTCTATGAAATCTCTACAAGGAGATGCACCTGAATTACCACTGAAGTGAACGAAGATGAATTCGGGTCGTACCGGTTCAATCAGATGGATCTAGTGGATAAATTCATTGTCTAGATGTAGCATATTCCCATACTCCATTGGGTATGCACCCTCGATACAGTGTTAATATGGATACCCACACAATGGTGGGAAGGGCATCAAGAGCATCTCTATGAATCGAAAGTTGTGGAAGATTCAATAAGGGAAAGGTTCAATCCAAGAGTAGATATATGTCCATACATGTGTTCCTATGAAATGCATTGGGTATCCAAGCAATGACAAGGTGAACGAAGTAGATATCTGAAATCTTAGTGCACTCTGTCGAGAAGATATTCCATCCATCTAGTTCTTCAGATTCTTACCAGATGAGAGGGCAAGTTGCGTGAGTGAAGAATGGATATGAACACTCATCATGCTATAATAGAGAGCATGTCTTCTCATTCAATCCCTCTAACCTCTATTGAGAAAACAAACGAGTTACGCGGGAGTAATAAAATAGTGGTTAGTCAACAGATGCCACCAGATCTAACCGGAACTAGTGCATATCCTCCATGGAAAAAAATGAGAAGTTGGATCCACATGAAAAAGAATCACGACCTACCAAGGGTCGTCGCAAAAAATTAACTTGGTGAACCGATGCAGGGGTGCACAGGATTCATCCACGGTGCTCCCTAGAGAATAAGACTCATGCATGTATAGAGTCATCAACATCGCACTAAAAAGTAAAGTGACATAAGCCTTTTCACGCAATAATGATTGACCTATCCATTGTACATTTCCAAGGGGTTAGCACGTTTTGATAGTACCCAACAATAAATGCCAAGATTCCATCTGGAGATTATGCACATTTGACAATAAAACAGAATTAACATGGACCATGAATGTGAGAGTATAGAAAATAGGTTGATGGGGATCAGAGACATGATAACATTTGCAGTGGCCAAAATATGAAACACTCTTCCCACTCCATTGACGGTCGGAGGGGCTCATAGGAAGGTATAGGTATTAATGTCCTGGTGGTTCTCAAGAAGGGTTGTACTACACTCTGAGTTATTATTGACTTGGTGCATACATCCAAAAGATTATACCATCATACTCCGATGGAAACTTTCCCCTTCCAAAACTAATATTTCCCCTTTGAACTCATGAATTAATATTTCTAGTCAATGATAGGAATTTTAGAGCTACATAGTAACACGAGATGCAAATCAAAGATGAGCAGGGGCATAGTCAACGAGTCCAACTCAACACTGGGGTTTATCCATCAAGATATTGACACTACCAAGGAGGAATCAGAGGATATAGTTTGAAATGGCTTCATCGATCAGGTCGTAGGCCTGTAACAAAACAAAGGCAGTCTGGGACCGACAAATACCAAATCCCCCACTACCCAATAATGTTAGTTTTACAAGATCCTGGATGGGGAAATTTTAGGATGTTAATTTTGTCGGCTACGATGTTAGAGACCCTGTACAATTCCTATATATGTTCTTTCCCAATTATGCACATGTTTTTTTGTAGTGTGTATGGTCAAAAGTTGGTGCTTACGCAAGAATGGGCCAAACCACTTCAACGAACCGACATACTATCCCTAGTAAATTGTCCTCACTTTGTCCATGGAGATTTTGTTACCATCTATGTTCGCTTCCTACCTACTCACCTACATGGTGGATACCTTTGGTTGGGTGAAAAATATATGGTTGATGCAACAACAATCCATTGAGTTATTGGATTACCCATGCATGGTGAGGAACCTAAAAAAGTGATAATAGCCAAATATTACCCATAATGATGTGTATGGAAAGTACGACATGCAACGGGGAAGCTGGAGGGTGGTGATCTCAAAAATAAATACTCAACCAGTTCGATTTTCCACCCAACCGCTCGCTTGTAATATATTACGAAAATGTAGGAAGGATGAGTGCTCACTTGGCATCGTCGTAGTAGTTGAATGGTGTCTAGAAAGTGTCTAGTTATCCTGGGCACGATATATCCTCAACGAATTCATTGAACATTAATTGTATGCACAAAATTTTAGGAAGGACTTCCATTACAACTGGATCTTGTTGCATCTTTCTATGGTTCTTTGGAGAACCCCTCTAGGATATTAACGTGATATTGTGAGTGGCCCAGCATTCACAGCCCCCTGATTCCTCCCATCACAAGTTAGCAGAGACCCTATCATTTAGGTGTCCAATGATAGAATCTTTCAGAAATGGTACCAATAGCTTGTCTAGGTGGTCACTTCACAATTTCCCATCCCATGCAATATCATCAACAATTATGTCAACTATCTTGTATTTGAATGCAATTTTCATAACATTTATATCTATCCCAGTGATGAATAGGGGGATTCAATGGAATTTCTTCCTTTATGCATCACAGAAGAGGATGTCCAATAGGGGGTAGCAGAGTGTCCAACACATTTGAAGTTGGTCTCGGATGAAGAAATGGACACTTTGGAAACATGTACTACTAGAATTGAAGGTGGACAGAGGATGTCAAGGATGCATTAGTTGAGGGAATAGAGCATGGTCCCCATTGAAGGTGGATCCAAGGACAAGGTGAATTCCAAATGGAATCAAGAACTCATTTCTACATCAGTATACCCTTTCAACATCGGGTCCATTCATGAACACAAGAATTCATATCAACAAACAACGGTCTCCCCACCCCATAATGCACAATAGTTAGCACAATCCACACTTTTTAGTTGGAAAATACAACAAATTAGTCCGGTCATTTGAGTGGCGACTCCTCCTATATAGTTGGGTTCATGACAGATGGTGCCTGAGATTTTGACTCTGATCACAACCCTTAAAAGATAGTTGTTGATGCAACAAAAGATTCAGATGTAAGCCACCCATAATGTTGAGAATATGTGTCACCGGCTCGGAGGTGCAATGCCTTCTATCAACACTCCACCTTTTCGACCAGCCTCCATTCCTAGTTCCAATAGTCATGTGCAGGCCCTCATATTTGACCCTTCATTTCTTACCTCGAAGGACATGGCCAATATAGGAATCCCTTTAGCACCCATTCCTACTCCAGCGATGCAAAATTGTGTTACTACTCTACTTACGGAATTGGGAAAATGACATGAAACTCTTAATCCAGCTCATGCACAACTTCAACTGCAAAACCAATAAGAAATTGCAGAACACAATCACATAGGTGTGTGCTATCAGTAAGAAGTTCAAGCTCACCATGCCTTGCAGCAGCATTTTGACACAGAGGTTGTGGCCCATACAAATGCAAAGGTTCAATATGTTGAGAGAAGTGCCTCCTTCAACAACCTCTTGGGGTCAGTCAACAACTTGTATTTGTAGGTACCAAAAACCTTAGAATATGATCAAGACATCCCACCCCCACTTTATTAAACTCTTGGTCATCAAGGTTCGTCTACAAAATTTGGAATCACAGAATACAACACTATGTGTGCAGCTTCAACATATGACACTAGAGGAGACAAAGCTACAGAAGAAGATTGCAATGGTTGAAGCAACTGTCTAGGACAACTAGAACATATTGAAAGATTTATCAGGAGTGGTAGAATACAGTTTCACCTTGTGGAACCATTTTCAAAATCCTCCACAATTGAGTTCTATTGATTACAGAATTCACGCGGCAGAAGATGAGGTCTCCCACCAAAAGAGCATATTGGCTTCCCTACCTCTGGGCTAGCACCAAGCTACAATGACAACCATCGTGACCAAGACTAAGGATATTACTACAACATGAGGGGAGTAGAAAACCATTTCATAGTTAGACACTGATGTGGTCGATAAGGCCCTAATATTTTATACTCAATTGAAGGCCGCATAGCATGTCATCACCCCTATGATCAAGAATATGGAGATGATATACCTAATAGCTCCTTGGGTTACGACGATCAATGCAGATGAGGTCATTTATCTCACCCAGGAACTTCATGACACCCTTATTGAATTTGATAATAAATTCAAGAAATTCCTTCATAAACTCATGCAGATGGCTCCTTTCGTCGCATCAGTTACTCCATGAGGCCATTGGCTTGAGGATGAGACAAATAATAGTGGTGGGGGCCTATTGGAACAAAACATTTTGGGATAAGGATTGCACGCACACACAAACACAATTGTGTGTGCATTATAGTTTTACATGCACACCAGTGGCTACATAGTGGATGACATGAGGTGTGTGTGTCAATCCAATTTTTTATATGCATTCTAGTCTAAGTTCTACGATGTGCACAAGAAATCAATAAGATACCACATGCATGCTAGAATCAAGCAAAAGAATATTCGAGAAATCTTCCTGAATGATTACTTCAGGCAACATGAGAGATAGTGGAGCACTTCAAGGATGATCTGAAAAGGTAATTAATACTTCCACAACTCCAAAGAGGCTACGTGGACTGCATGTGGGTAGCAGAAGCATGTGGGATTTGCAGTCAATGGAGTGAGTGGAGCATAATTAAAAGTGACAGAGCACTGAGAAGAGAAGGAAACAAAAGGGAACAACAACGACAAAGAAGGGGTTGATTAGTCATTTGTTGATTGTTGTTATTGGGATAATTGTTGTCATGGTTGATGTTTTTTTGTTATCTCTGAGCTCTCTTGGTTGAGAGACGAGTCTAGCTATATTTTGTAAAGAGTTTGGTTGTGTAATACATGTAGATTCTGAGAGAAAGTGCATGACACCTTGTAATGAACTATCATGAGAATGTATGAAAGTGAAAGACATTGTTTATGATAAATGATGAGTCTCTTGGTCTATGTATGTGACTCGTTGAATGAATATAATAAAAAATGCAATGATTCATGTCCTTTGATATGTTGATCATGTGTCCAATGAATGTATGTGTTACTGTTACATGTTGTTAGTCTTTAAGCATATTGCAATGGAATGTATGAATTCCAATCTAAATGGATTCCCTATTGTTGGTTGTTTATCTTAGTTATACCTTCAACATAATTTGACCTAGCTTCAGGTCTACTGGGGATCCAACAAAACCTCTAAAACTATCGGCCCTCCTGGTAAACCAGAAGGCAGCTCATCCCACAGAGTGCATTGCACAATCTCACCCGAGATAGTATTAATGGGTGATTGCAACGCTCAAATTCTTGCAATCCAGGATTGAATGGGGATCTGTGAATTGCTCGTTGTGAATTCTATCTACTTATTAGAGCAATATACCATCATTCTCATTCATGCATGTAGCGTAATTAGATCCATTAATTCATTCATACATCATTCTAACATCTAATTATTGATAGTAAAAGAGACAAAAACAGTCAATCACATAACATAGGTTTTACGGTGGTTCACCACCTCCTCATCTACTCCCACAAAGATATAGCTCTCAAGCTCTTTTATTATGGCAGTTCCAAAGCTACAACGTCATGCACTTTACAATTCATCCTCAATCAAGTTGAGATCTATTATGAGGCAGACTAGATCACACCAGGATCCTCAGCCTATGATCTAACCCTCAAGATCTACCCTTCTGACCCTCTACAACTCAATAGCTTACAAGATTGTATCGGATTACAGTAGTGTTATAGAATAGTTACTTCTTCTCACACGAGTAATACTCCATCAATTAGAACCCCTACCTAGACCTCATATGTATCTATTTGTATGTTTCTTTGGCTCATCATCCATTACATTCTCTTACCAAAACCCTAACCTAGTTAGGTCTTCTTGCATGCTAGCCTTGCACGCTTTCCTCTTCTGCATGTGTGTTTTTCTTTCATCCACTGCATTTCCTGCCAGCTTTCTTTCTTTCCCATATTCTTGCATGTGTGCCTCACATGCATCTCTGCCAACATTATTTCCTCCACGTCGTGCCTTTTCCCCAAAATGGGCATGTTCCCAACAGGCCCCCAACACTGACATCGTGACTCGTCCCAAGTCACTGTCTGGCTTGTGCAGTTGTCACTACCTACTCCCTACATCTGTTACTACCTACTGCAGTGCGTCATACATTTTCGTTATCCGTTGGCACTGCTAGTGAGACTGGATGCTCTTTTCGGCCATAACGTTGACCACCTATTTGTTGGGTATGTGTTATATTCTTTGCATGTGTGTGTATGGGCGTGTTGGCTTGGGGGCAGACCCAGGGTTCAACTCTAACAACGCACCAACAAGCCCTAACTACTGACCCTTTTGGCAACACTTGCAAAGTAGATGAAGTCTCACCCGAAGTAGCAATAGGGGATTGCAGGACACATGTGTCTACAACTAGAGGGAATGAAAAGTGGGTCCAAAACAACACACAGAGAGCTAGTTATTCTTTACCAACATAAGCCTACTTCGCACAGTTATATCTCAGATCTAACACAATAATGAAACAACAAAATAACAGAAAGCAAAGAACACAACATCACCCACAAAGGACAACAAGATATACATGGCTCACCCTCTCCCTAGGGCTACGTCCACAGAACTGTGTTTCTTGATATATTATATGAAAACATACAGTTCTATCTGTGCATTTAGCTTGCATATCTCTCTCTCTTTCTCTTATTTTCTCCCCTCCCTGTGCACCTAGCTGCAGGGTTGATCTTCGCACCCAGCTGAAGATCTTACAATACAAGAATATTCTCACAACACAATACTCTCCTCATGCAACAAAAGTAATCACTCAACATCAACAACACAATTCACTTCAAACGAACCCTCCCGGGTCTTCTTGACCTTTATTTATACATTACATGACAAACGTCTAGGTGTCAAACCCCTAGATCCCAAAACCCTAGTTCAACTTGACCCACATTTTCAAAGCTTCACCAGCCTGTCTTTCTTTCTTTCCCGCGAGGTGCTCCAAATCATCTGTTGGTGGCTTTTTCCACTTGTTGAGTTGTCCACGATCCATCTTATTTGCTTATATGTTTTCCTTGATCTTCTTGTTCAACGACTTATTTTCCCTTACTTCACTCCTTCTTTTCTTCTTCTTTGACCACTTCGACCCATTCTCAGTCACTGTGCCTTCCGTGCAAATCATACTTCACCTTTCCTCTTCCTTATTCTTTAATTTCTTCCTTAATCCATAACCAAGGGCCAATATCCCCCCAACACTCACCTGTGACTCGTCCCGAGTCACTGCAAGACTGGACCTATTTTACTTCAACTTCAAACTGTGCGGAGAAACCTATGCTTTTTTCTCTGTCCCTCCCCACTGTGTGCAGACTGTCTTTTCTGTGTTTGGTACCCAGTTTCAACTGCACCTGGTACCTAGACCCTTATTCTTCTTCTTTTACTGAGAGTTGTGAGGCAGCTGGTTGTTGTAGTACAATTTCAACCAGCTCCCATTCACTAAACCTTCCTTCCATTCTCCATTCAAAGTATTCAACTGTGAAACTCCTCCTTCTGTAATATAAGCAACCTCATATCTCCCAAGCCAATGTGTCCTGAACTTCCCTGGATGCTTCATGTACTTTTTGTCATATACCAATACCAGATCTCCTTTCTTAAATGCTTTCTTATTGATATGTCTATCATGGTATGCCTTTTCTCGTTCCTTTTGTACCTGCTGATGAAATCCTACGATGAATGTGTCTTCCTCCAATTCCACGAACTGTGTAAGCATGTCTTGCACAGCGCTTGTGTCATACATACCTGTAAATGCTGGAATTCTTAAGCTAGGAACCAAATATTCCATAGGTACCACGGATTCCACACCATAAACTAGTTTAAAGGGGGTCTGGATTGTCAGTTTCTTTCAAGTGGTTCTATAAGCCCATAACACTACTAGTACTCTCAAATCCCAATCATCTATGTTTACACTGCAAATATTCGTCAACATTGTCTCCAAGATCTTATTGAAAGTTTCGACTGTACCATTCATTGGTGGGTGGTAAGGTGTGCTCTTCTGATGATGAACTACAAATTCCTGAGTCAGGGCTTCAATAGTATTATTAATAAAATCTGTAGCTTGATCTCTCATAAGGATCTTCGGGCATCCAAATTGGGTTATGATATCATCAAATATGAACCACACAACTGTAGTTGCACTACATTCCTTAACTACTCTTGCTTCTGCCCATCTGGTCAAATATTTTGTCGCAGTGATTATGTATCGAGCTCCTGTGCACTTTCCTGGTGGGTGATAGGGCCCACAAAATCAATAGCCCATTTCTCAAATTCCTGTAAGGTTAGCTGAGGGAATAAGGGCATCCCATCCCTTATGGAATGTGTCCCAACTCTTTGGAATACATCACAGGCTCTGTAGTATTCCTTAGCATCCTTGTGTAGAGTGGACCACCAGAGGCTAGCTCTAAGAACCTTTTGCGTTGTTGCTTTTCATGCATAATTTCCTCCCGTGATGCCTTCATGTGACTCTGCCATAATTAGTGGTCATTTTTCCTCCATAACACATCTCCGCAAGATCTCATCAGGTCCCATCTTATATACTTATCCAGCTATAAGTGAAAAATCCGCAGCGTGAACTACCAATTGTTTCTTTTGAATGATTGTATATTCGCGAGGTGTCATTCCTGTTGACAGGAACTGAACTATCTTGACGAAGTGATCATCAACCTTTCTGATGGACAACAAATGTGCATATGGTAGTGTATCCTCCAGACTAGTAGGTTCCTCTCCATGTTCTAACCTAGACAAGTGGTCAGGTCCCTTGTTCATTCTCCCTGGCTTGACCACAATCTCAAAATCATATTCCTAGAATAACAGTAGCCATATGCATATTCTTCCCCCCAACACTAGCTTGTTGACTAGGTATTTCAACGCAAAGTGATCAATGAACATCTTAAAATGTCCTCCCAACAAGTAGTGTTGAAACTTCTGTAGTGCGTACACCATGGCTAAACCTTCTCTCTCAGCGGTAGTGTAATTTATCTCAGTTGTGGAGAGATTCCTACTAGAAAAGGCTAATGGATGGTCAATATCTCCTACTCCTGGTTGTGCTAACATTGCTCCTAATGCAATAGATGAAGCATAAGCATGCACATGAAATTCCTTACTCCAATCTGGGAAAACCAGAATAGGCGCAATGACCATTTTTTGTTTCAGTGTGTCGAAGCTATGTTGACATTGCTCTTACCATTGAAACTGACAATATTTCTTGAATAACTTCTCCATAGGTGTTTTTATCTATGCATAGCCCTTGATGAAATTCCTGTAGTATCCAGTATGCCCCAATGCAATGTGCAACTATCTAACTGAAGTAGGAGGAGGTAGATCAACAATGATGGCAATCTTGGAAGGATCTACCTGCAACCCCTGCTTACACACAATATGGCCTAGCAGCACTCCAAAGGGTGAAAAGAAGATACACTTCTTCAGGATCAAGGAAATCTTACATTGCCTGCACTTATCCAACATTAGTCTCAAACATTCAATATGATTTTTCAATAAGCTAAAAATAGTCCAATCATCAAAATATGCTTCCAAAAATTTATGTAAAAATTCCTTGAATTCTTCGACCACCACCCTAGAAAAGATGGTTGGTGCATTATTCAATCTAAAAGGCATCACTGTGTACTGGAAAGAACCCCATTCTATTGCAAATGTGGTCTTATGGCTATCTTCCTTAGCAATCTTGATCTAGTGAAAACCTGAAAATCCATCTGTGAAGGAGTAAACTTCCTATTTGTTGAAATTATCTAACACTTCATTAATAAACAGAGTAGGGAATGGATCATGTAAGCATGCATCATTCTGTTTCCTTAAATCTATACAGATTTTGATCTCTCTTTTCTTCTTATATTGGACCACCATAGGGCTAATCCATTCTGATTCTTCAACATGTTCTATGATTCTTGCTTCCAACAATCTATCTAATTCAATCTTGAGTTTCTACTTATACTTGGGATTCAATCTGTAGGGTCTCTGCTTGACTGGTCTTGCATATGGTTTTAAGGGGATCTTCATTTCTCCCATGGGCCCTTTAATTCCCTTAATCTCGGTGAAATTGGTTGGAAACAAGTCCTGATATTCATGCATAAGTTCTATGATCTTTTCAATAGTGGCATCATTCCAATAATCTCCAACGTTTGCGAGCTTAGGTGCTTGCTCTGTTCCAATGTTAACTTTCTTGATTTTAATTGGATGTCCAATGAAAGGTAGTTCGACTCCTAGTCCTATTATGTCTCTATTTCCTTTAGTTTCTACAATGTTCACATTCCTAGGATCATTGTCTTCATCAGCATTGATATTGTAACAACCTTGCAATTTTTGAAGAGGTGTAGTCCATTCATCTTCTTCTTGCTCCAAAGGGTGGTTAGGTGCATCCTCAAAGACTTTCTGTATTACAACTTGTAAAGCTTGATCTACTATGGGATACTAACTCTAAAATAAAAATGTAGCTACAAAGTTCTGAGTCATATTGTACCAATCTGAAGTGGTGAGGCACAGTTCTGCTTGAAGATACCAATTGATAGGTATTGTGTCCAAAGTGTTAATGAATTTATGCACCCACTATTCTTGAGGAATGTTGCTCCAAGATTCCTCGCAACTTCACACATGGTCCTTTGGGAATATCTGACCTGTGTATCGAACTTCACACCGTTCTACTTGGTCTGAAAAGCATACTGTCATCAAAGTGAGATATTGCACCCACTCCGCGATGCTCTTTTTGTGTGTCCCCCACCATATTGTTAGTGTTTCTTTCAAGGCTTCATCCAATGCCAACAATCTTTCTTGTGCTTGTACAATTTCTTCAAATTCTAGTAATAAAGTTTCTAAATGATTTAAACCATCAAATGTGGGAAGATTACTTAATTATGTGCCAATCCAACGAACTTCCTTGGTCAATTTGGCACATCTCTACGCAGAAAATTCATAAATTTTGTTATGCCAATTCTCTAGTGCTTCTTTCGAATCTGATGAGCATGTGTTTTCACTTTGCTATCTTAAATTCCCATCTGTCGTAGGATTAATGTAATCCTGTTGCCTTGTTGTCAATTTATATATATTATCTAGCTCATATGCACGGTCTTCTTCTCTGATGGGTTTTGTGTATCTATTACCTTCATCAGGATCAAGAGGTGCAATGACCCTAAGGCCATCACCTTCAAATGTCATTCTTCTTTTCTTTAAGTCAACCACAGTCGAATTGTTGAAAGCCTAATCAATGCCCAACAACGCAGGCTAAGGACAGTTGTCATCAACTATCTCAATCACCTCGAAGTCCGCAAACATCCTTACCCCATCGATGTCCACAAGGACATGCTCCATTCTTCCAAAGGGGATTACTGCTTGTTGATTAGCCATCCTAAGCCTGATAGGGGAGTAAATCAACTTAGGTGTTCCCATCAGTGCCCAGGTCTGCTTCGTTATAACATTGACTTCTGACCCTAAGTCGAGAACCACATAATCTATGCCATAGTCTTCAATCTGAGCATTAAGGTGTAGTTCCTTGTTTGTCCTTCTCTTCCTAGATACTTGATGTATTTCTTTATTCAGCAGAGGATCTACCCTCCCTATCTCATATTGTCTGATCAAGTATTGTAATTCTTGCACAACTTTTTCATCCTTAATCAAATTAATGCAAATACATAAGAATTCCATAATCTTTCTTACCTCTTTTCCTTCTCTGGGTGAGGCATATTGATCGAATGCCAGAGGCATTCCACATTCTCTCACTTCTGGTTGTGTCTTTGATGAAGAAGCCTGAATTCTTCCAAATTATCTTCTTGCTTCTTCAAACGTCTTCTTTTCTTTCCTTGGATCAAAGACTAGTGTCTTCTTTGCAGCTCTTATGACCGTTGATTCTTCTGTAGTCTTCCCTGGGGTCACTTTGTCTTCTCCTATAACATCACCTCCTCTAGTGATAATAGTGACTCTAGGATCCTCTCCGGGAGGTTCTGCTGATATCAGTTGTACTTGTTGGTTTCCTCCTCGTCTCTCCTGAAGTCTAACAGTACCAAAAAATCTTCAATAACATGTTCAAATGAGTTGCAGTAGTTGCAAGTGGTACAAGGGTTATGATAGTCCCTTTCTAAGTGGCTTGGCTGTGCGCAATTATAACAAATGATCTGACCTCAACCTCAACCCATGCCACCTCCTCGTCCTCTTCCTCTGAATCCACTGTGAGGGTTGAAGTTTCCTCTTCCTAGAGAATTAAATTGCGTAGCATTTCCCTCCTGATGTACTTCGACTTGAATCCTATATGTATCTCTTGAACTTTCATGAAAGAGGTCATAATCCCTACAGTCCTTCTCATCATGCCCCACGGATTTACAGAATGTGCAGTAAATATTGGCAGGTGTTTGGACATATTTTTGCATGTAATAACATTCACCAGGGTGATGTCTATTTCTACATACCTCTCACTAGGGTAGAGTAACCTGCTTCAAAGGGCTCGGAACTCCAGAGGCCAAGTACTCATTAAACAAGGGACAATTCTCCTTGTCATGGCCCTCTGACTTGCATCTGATACACCAGATGTCTTCTCTTTTATCTTTTGTCTTTTATTTTTGCATATCTTCAACCTACAGAGATAAGCTAGTTAGATGACTCAAAATTTGACTCATACATGAGCTGGATTCTCCCATAGGGGTTGATTCTAGTTTCATGGCGATCTCCAGTGCCTCAGCTTGCGAAGCAACCTTATGTTGCATCAGGGGAACTCTTATGTGTGGTAAGAGGGAAGAAATGAACCATTCCTTGTTTTGCTCGTGTGAGATCTGAAAACTCAAACGACCTGTCAAGATCTTAAACCTCTGATCAAACTCCCAAACAGGTTCAACTACTCTCTGCTTGATTTCTTTCAGTTTTGTAATGCACTACGACTCTGACTTAGGTTTCTTAAATTCTTCACTCAACACATTCTTGATATCATTCAGTGGTTTAGGTTGTGCAACTCCTTTAACAAACTTCATGTACCAGCTCAGTGCGCAGTCTCTCAAGGTAGTACTAAACTGAGCTCTCATAACAGCTTCATCACTAACTTTCTTGATACTCCATACATCTTCGCATAAAAACCAGTGTTGATCAGGATTTTCAAATCCATCTCCTCTAAAGATAGGTAGCCTCATTTCATCTACCATAGATCTTCCAAGGTTTCTTGAATGAGTATGTACTGAACTGTTGGTAATAGTGCTCTGAGTACTCTAGTAACTCTGACTACTCTGGTTACTTAACGCTGCTAAAATAACAGGAGGAGTAGCAGTACTTACTTCGACAGTCGGCGCAGTTCCTGAAGTTCTTGATTCTTCCTGGAGAGGTTTTTCAGTCTTCTCTTCCTCTTCCCCAGAGGATCCCGAATGTTCCTCATTCAATAAATCTTCTTCTTCTCCATTGTAGAACCCTTCATCCTATGCCAGTGGTTTGTGGCTCTTCTCAAACAGGTTTACCATAGGGACCTCTCTGAAGGTTCTCCCACTACGCGTGTGTCCAACCTTGGTGTCATTGTCGTTGTCTGAGTTCTTGAACATTAGCTTTTCAATCTGACCAATTACTGTATCTTCAAGATGTTCTTCTCATGCAATAGTATCTTGATCTTCAACTTCAAAAAGTGTAAAATTTTTCCTCTCAGTCCCTTAAAAAATACCTCTCTTCTTGGCTATATGACTCTACTTTGTCAATAGCAAACTTGGTCATTTACCCTCCGATAGTACTATCAAACCAGTGATATATTTCTCTTGCAAAGACGTTATCAACTCTCTTGACCTTCTTGATCAGTGTCGACATCCAAACCACAAGTGGTCTATATCTGATCTCAAACTGGGTATCTTCTAACCTAGCTAACCACTCGTATAGCTCTGTATGAACTCCACCAAAGAAAATCTCATGTATATCAGTAAATATATACCTTCCCAACCAATCCTCTATACTAAGATTAGGGTTCTTGTTTTGAGCTTCAGCGAAGTCATTTTCTTGTTCTTCTATCCACTTCTGAATCGTT
>ML788534.1:0-20135 GCA_009831015.1 Picea engelmannii | reverse complement strand
TAGGCCCCATCACCATCATCCTCTACTTTACCATAACTAGTCTTAAAGAAACTCTAGGTGTGACTAAATGTGCATTTTATTAAGAAGGTGACTCAACTGAAATAATTGTTGTGTTAATTTAAATTGTCTATCACAATCGTTTGACTACACCCAATGCTTTTTAAAAGTGGCATCTTGGTTCATTAATTATTTATAAAGTAAATCAAAACAATGTCAATTTTTTTTATCATGTGTATGATGATCACTAATGTAAAAATGATACTCCTTAATCACTTCACTATTCTCTACACTGATATCATGACCATCGATATTGAGCTTTGCATGTCTATACAAAATATATACAAGTATAGAAACTTGGTCTAAACAATAATATTAACTTTGTATCTCCCTTTGTGCAACAAGTGTGTAATTCTTAGCCAATCAACCATTGATAGTATTGTTCCTTTAGGAAGAATGTTACATGATTACTTGAACTATAAGTCCTATCACTGTGCTATATGAAATTTTTTGATACATCTATATATTTGATCCCTGAACTTCATGAATTCTTTCATTGAAATATAATCTTCAATCATATCAATAATTTTTTGAGGTTGCGACTGAATATGTGATAGGACTGTACAACATATTCACATCTTGTCCACTTCATAGTGATGTTTGGAAATCGAGGATCATCAAGATCAATAGGATACTTAGTGCTAAAGAGTCCAAAATCATAACATTCTTTTCATTTTTTACCACCAACACATTCTTTTTTATAAAACAGTTGTTAATTCTCTCATGCACGTTATATATTGGATAAAAAAACATGAATAATGGAAGGAGGGTCAATTGACCAAAGTTCGATTCCATAATCTAGAAATATTTCATAATATAACTAATATTTTACATGGACCGACAACAAATTATGTCACAAACTGTGATGGGCTTGACATACAATGGTTTAAGCTTCACAAATGTGTTAAGGGTGATCTTAACATCAAGATTACTCTCATGAAATTTTTGGAACAATTCCACTTTAGTAACATGTGTTACATGCCTAGCATGAGTTTCATACTCACCTCTTGATATATGACATCGCATGGCATCCTTTGAATCTAAAGAAACATGAGCATTCATATGCCATAACTCTTGCACCTTAGTCCTCATATTATCGATAAGTCTATCTTGGTAGGGTTTGCCTAAAATTAATATCCCAACAAGCAAGTTCATCATTCTCTTCTATTTGGACTCTGATTTTTTAATGCTTCCTCGATGTTCTTAACACTTTATAGTCATTAACATCAAAATTTTTGAAGAATTTACTTCAGAAAAGACACTAATTATTAGTGCTCTATAGGTGGCCTTGACATCTATGGATTGCTTATTTCCAAGTGTAGAAAGCGTTAATGATAGATTTGTTGGCACCCAAAGTTTTGGAATAAGTATTGTTCACACACATAAACAAATTTGTGCATGTGCTACAGTTTTGCGCGCACACCAACAATTGCATAGTGGATGGCATGAGGTGTGTGCGCCAGTCCAAGTTATAATATGTGCATCAATCTGAGTTCTACAGCATGCCAGGAATCAAGAAGATATTGCATGCATGCCGAAATCAAGAAAAAATATTCGAGAAATCTTCCTGAATGATTACTTCAAGTGGCACAAGAGATCGCGGAGTAGTTAAGGGATGATTTTCCAAGGTAGTTAAGGCTGACATGACTCCAAAGAGACTACGAGGAATACATGTGGGTGGTAGAAGCATATGAGACTAGCAGACAATAGAGCAAGTGGAGCAGAACTAAAATTGATAGATCATCGGAGTAGAGAAGGATACAAAAGAGAGCAACGACGACATAGAAGGGATTGCTTAGTCATTTTTTTATTATTGTTGTTGGGATCACTGTTGTTGTGGTCAATGTTTTTGGTTTAGCTATGATATTTCTCATTTGAGAGATGATTTTGGTTATGTTTTTTAAAGAGTCTAGTTGTGTAATACATGTAGAGTCCGAGAGAAAGTGCAGGGTGCCTTGTAATGAACTATTGTGAGAATGTATGAGAGCATAGGGAACTAGTTTTGATAAATCATGAGTCCCTTGGTCTATGTATGTGACTGGTTGAATGAATATAATAAAATTTGTAGTTATTCATGTCCTTTGATGTGTCGATCATGTGTTCGATGAATGTATGTGTTATTGTTACATGTTGCTAGTATTTAAGCATATTGTAATGGTTGTATGAATTTCAACCTGAATGGATTCCCTATGTAATTAACCCTTCATCACCAACACTAGACCAGATGGTATTCATGCTTCTCATGGCATCTCAGGTGATACCTTCTTCGGTCTTTGACTGAGGATTGATATGTCAATGCCTTGGGGTTTTTGTTGGTCAACTCTAGATGAACCCTTATTCATCAACCCCGCAATGTTAAGAAGGATGCATGCAAGCAAGCCAAAAAATGGTTCCATTGACGAGACTTGAAGGTTTTTTATTGCAAGATGAAGGTAGAGAATGAGGTGGTATACATCTCAGGAGGAAATCCAAGATTTTTTGACTGTGAAGGAAGATGAGTTTTCTCAGCAAGAAACTCAAGGTCTGATTTCCAATTTGGAACAATGGAAGATTAGGTATATCTACATTGATATGCATGAAATTTTCTTTGTTGAATTTCCATGTTTATTATATGAATGGTTGAAGAGGAAGACTACTATTAATACTAATTTGAGGCCTCGAGAACCATTGGTCTAGAATCAGATCACCCTTGATAGGCTGAAGGCATTGGATAATAAGTGGGCTCGAGCCATTGATTTATGGTTTGCTTGGGTGAAGGAAGGTTACATTATTGATTTTGTTTTAGAATACATTGATTCTTTCAGTGAAGCTAAAAGGAATTTTTCTAAACATCCTCAAAAAAGGATGCTAGAATAAATCTCGTTATGGATCAAGATGTTGTTTGTGGAGAAAGGGATGATGCACCTGGAGCCCGATAGGATGACTGAGTAGACTCCCCTAGCACTGAGGGGGATGAAAAGAAGGGAGGAAAGAGAGAGAGGAGATGGATCCATAGAGGAGGATCCATAAGTTGTTAAGATGATGTGAGGAATAGAATGGACCTAGAAGAGCAAGAAGAGAGAGAGCCAAAATATACGCAAGAATATTTGATTTAAGAAGGAAAGTAGAACAAGGGAGTAGAAAGAAGATATCAAGGGGTGTGAGGCAAGGGGTGAGGCCCGGAATGAATGGGAAGGAGACCACAATAGGAGGAAGTGTCAGAGAGTTTGTTTTTCCATAGAGGAGCACAAATGAAAATAGATCGACGAAGAGGCATGGTGTTAGGAGTAGGGTATCTAGTGAATATACTAGAAGTAGTGGTAGTAGGGGATTAGAATACGAAGTCCAAACCCCTTGGATATTGTGAGATTCCACAAATTCAAAGGAAGATGAGGCACATAGGTAGGAGAGGATTATGAAGGTCTCTGAAAAGGAGGGGAAGAGTAGCTAGCAATAGTGGATGGTATTATGCAACTACAGGTAGGAAACTCTCTAGGTTCTCTCACAAGAAATGTTGGAAGAAGATGGATTTACCCCCCTTTTGAACCACCTCCCTTGTGAATTTGTAACCAAGAAGAAACAACAACAGACAATGCAACGATTGGAGTAGGAGAAAGAGTAGGAGAAGAAAGGAGAGAAGAAATGAGTGAAGAAGAGGATGAGGTCAACAATACTTCACAAGGAAGAGTATGAGTACCAACATCCCCTACACCAAGTAGTCAATCAAGAGGATAGAACTCAAGATTGAGGATGATGAATCATGATAACACTCTGAGGATACCTATATTCCATGGGACAAGTAATAATGATGCAAAGAAGCATTGGTTTAAGTGTGAGGGGATATGATCTTTCAAGAAGATTACATACGAAGCATCAAAGATTATGCAGTCAGAGACCACTTCCAAGGACAAATCCCTGATGTGGTACATGAAGTACAAGGCCACTGCGCCAGGAGGACAAATGAGGTCCCTGACAGAGATCAAGAGAGATATACTTAAGGAGTTATAGAATCCTAATTCATAATCTCAATTCATTATAAAGATTAAAGAGATCAAGCAAAAACTGGGAGAAACTATGTGGGATTATGACCAATGGTTCAAGATATTGTTGGATAGGTTGACACTCCAAATCCAAGATGTGCAACATAGAGAATGGTTCATTGTAGGTTATTTTCTCCATATCTAAGTTCCTCTTACCCAACAAAAGGTGACAACTCAAGAAAAGGTGGTGGATATTGTGATATGCGTGAAGGCTACACTAGGGAGAGGAGAAACATCGACAAGGTTGGCACAGGTGTAGCCCTAGTTTTCAAACCTAATGATGTAGTTGCAATATATGGAAAAGGAAAAGGTGGTACATGAGCATGTATGGTGTACAACATTTCAATTAGAGGGTCACTACATAGATGAGTTCCCTACATTGGGAAATTATATGGCGACAGGTGCCCCGAATCCATTTTTGATTGGGACTCAAATGGAATGGTGCGATATTTGCAAACAATGGGGACATATACCACCCTGATTCCCAACACTGGAGAAATATAAAAAAATGCATCATACTTCATTCTGTGAATTTTGAAATCGATATTGGGGCATGATGTGAAAAACTCCCGACCACTTTAGTTGATGCAAGACCACACCCATGATGTCTTTCAGGTTTAGGAATAATAGAAGGGTGGTGACTGTGGAGGTGTTGAAAAAGGTGGATATCAAGGAGGAGGTGAATATGGACAAGGTTGAGGATGAGGATATGGAGGAGGTGGAGGAAGACCCCCCACTTGTTATAATTGTGGCTAAATAGGCCATGTGTCGAGATTTTTCACCAAACCACACGCTCTTTGTGGGTATTGTTGTATTCCTGAGCATGTCACAGAGGAATATCCTGACTTACTAAAGAAGTGGGAAGAGAAGAAGGAACACTGAACATGGTGATTGCAGAGACGCAAGGGAACCAAAAGAAGGATGAGGAAGTTTATTTGTGGGTGATAACCCAAGGAAAATCAAAGACAAGAATGGAATTCGAGAATGGTGAAAGATCGATTCAAAGACTAGAGGGGAATATAATAAAGGTAGCACAACCCCCTCCTAAGTTTGATGTTCTTCAAAAAAAACAGATTTTGTGCAACGTGCAAAGTGCCTTGGAGGAGGAAAGAGAATGAGAAGAGTTGCAACATGTGATGCAGAGGTACCTCGAAGAGGCTTAAATCCATGAGGAAGTATAGCGGGCGACACAGAGGTCGTTGGAGGAATCTCGAGCCCATGAAGAATTGTAGAGTGCCACAAAAAGGTATTTAGAAGAAGCTCGTGTGTGCAAGGAAATACAACACACAATGCAAAGGTCGTTGGAGGAAGCTCGCAGAGGAGAATACTTGTGATGCATTGAAAAAAGGTAAATAGAGGAACATGTGCATGAATATTTGAAGTGAACAATGTGAGAAGAAGCACTATGCAACATGGGTCATGAGGAAAAAACCTAATACCAAGTAAGTAACCTCTTACGTTGTTGCTTGAATTTGTCAAGTGATCATGATGTTGTGTGAAATTCGATGTACATGTTAGAAACCTGCATGGGGGAGGAAGGTATGGATAGAGTGATATCAACCCCCCTACCAGAAAGGGTCGTGTGTCAATTTAATAAAAAGAAGTGCACGGGAAGAGAGTTCAGGATGACGACTAAACTTGGAAGTTATGAGATGGATGGTGTCATTTTGGATCTAGGATCTGGCATGAAAATATGTTGAAGAATTCATGAGAGTTGATGGATAAAACAAATTTGATCTGGTCACCTATTTAGCTTCAATTGGAAAATCAATATAGAATATATCCTATAGGTCGACTGGAGCAGGTCAAAGTGAACATAGAAGGGGTGAAAATGAAGGAATATTTTGAAGTGATAAAGATCATGGATGAATCTAGTCCATACCCTACCCTACTTGGCATTGATTAGGCCTTCAACAAGAATGTTGTGTTGAATCTGAAGATGAGGGAAGATGTCATTTGAGACAAACCCCCTGTGTGTGATCGCACCATTAGATCCAAATGAAGGGGACATATACAAATAGTTGGTGAATAAGGATGCATAGAGCTCTGTTATTGAAAATATTTACCATATCACATGGCACATGGAATATTATATCAATCCCACTATAGATGAAGAGATGAGTTGGCAAAGTGTGAATTCATATGACACTAATTCATAGAATTCCATGGAGAGGTGGAAAAATAATCTCTATGAAAACTCTACAAGGAGATGCACCTGAATTACCACTGAAGTAAACGAAGATGAATTCGGGTCATACTGGTTCAATCAGATGGATCTAGTGGATACATTCATTGTCTAGATGTATCATATTCCCATACTCCATTGGGTATGCACCCTCAATACAGTGTTAATATGGATACCCACGCAATGGTGGGAAGGGCATCAAGAGCATCTCTGTGAATGGGAAGTTGTGGAAGATTCAATAAGGGAAAGGTTCAATCCAAGAGTAGATATATGTCAATACATGTGTTCCTATGAAATGCATTGGGTATCCAAGAAATGACAAGGTGAACGAAGTAGATATCTGAAAGTTTAGTGCGCTCTGTCGAGAAGATATTCCATCCATCTAGTTCTTCGGATTCTTACCAAATGAGCGGGCAAGTTGCGTGAGTGAAGAATGGATATGAATACTCATCATGCTATAATACAGAGCATGTCTTCTCATTCAATCCCTCTAACCTCTATTGAGAAAACAAACGAGTTACGCAGGAGTAATAAAATAGTGGTTAGTCAACAGATGCCACCAGATCTAACCGACACTAGTGCATATCCTCCATGGAAAAAAATGAGAAGTTGGATCCACATGAAAAAGAATCACGACATACCAAGGGTCGTCGCAAAAAATTAACTTGGTGAACCGATGCAGGGGTGCACAGGATTCATCCACGGTGCTCCCTGGAGAATAAGACTCATGCATGTATAGAGTCATCAACATCGCACTAAAAAGTAAAGTGACATAAGCCTTTTCATGCAATAATGATTGACCTATCCATTGTACATTTCCAAGGGGTTAGCACGTTTTGATAGTACCCAACAATAAATGCCAAGATTCCATCTGGAGATTATGCACGTTTGAAAATAAAACATAATTAACATGGACCATGAATGCGAGAGTATAGAAAGAAGGTTGATGGGGATCAGAGACATGATAATGTTTGCAGTGGCCAAAAGATGAAACACTCTTCCCACTCCATTGACGGTTGGAGGGGCTCATAGGAAGGTATAGGTATTAATGTCCTGGTGGTTCTCAAGAAGGGTTGTACTACACTCTGAGTTATTATTGACTTGGTGCATACATACAAAAGATTATACCATAATACTTTGATGGAAAATTTCCCCTTCCAAAACTAATATTTCCCCTTTGAACTCATGAATTAATATTTCTAGTCAACGATAGGGATTTTAGAGCTACATAGTAACACGAGATGCAAATGAAAGATGAGCAGGGGCATAGTCAACGAGTCCAACTCAACACTGGGGTTTATCCATCAAGATATTGACACTACCAAGGAGGAATCAGAGGATATAGTTTGAAATGTCTTCATCGATCAGGTCATAGGCCTGTAACAAAACAAAGGTAGTCTGGGACTGACAAATACCAAATCCCCCACTACCCAACAATGTTAGTTTTACAGGATCCTGGATGGGGAAATTTTAGGATGTTAATTTTGTCGGCTATGATGTTAGAGACCCTGTACAATTCCTATATATGTTCTTTCCCAATTATGCACATGTTTTTTTGTAGTGTGTATGGTCAAAAGTTGGTGCTTACGCAAGAATGGGACAAACCACTTCAACAGACCGACATACTATCCCTAGTAAATTGTCTTCACTTTGTCCATGGAGATTTTGTTACCATCTATGTTTTCTTCCTACCTACTCACCTACATGGTGGATACCTCTGGTTGGGTGAAAAATATATGGTTGATGCAACAACAATCCATTGAGTTATTGGATTACCCATGCATGGTGAGGAACCTAAAAAAGTGATAATAGCCAAATATTACCCATAATGATGTGTATGGAAAGTACGACATGCAACAGGGAAGCTGGAGGATGGTGATCTCAAAAATAAATACTCAACCAGTTCAATTTTCCACCCAACCGCTCGCTTGTAATATATTACGAAAATGTAGGAAGGATGAGTGCTCACTTGGCATCGTTGTAGTAGTTGAATGGTGTCTGGAAAGTGTCTAGTTATCCTGGGCACGATATATCCTCAACGAATTCATTGAATATTAATTGTATGCACAAAATTTCAGGAAGGACTTCCATTACAACTGGATCTTGTTGCTTCTTTCTATGGTTCTTTGGAGAACCCCTCTAGGATATTAACATGATATTGTGAGTGGCCCGGCATTCACAACCCCATGATTCCTCCCATCACAAGTCAGCAAAGACCCTATCGTTTAGGCGTCCAATGATAGAGTCTTTCAGAAATGGTACCAACAACTTGTCTAGGTGGCCACTTCACAATTTCCCATCCCATGCAATATCATCGACAATTATGTCAACTATCTTGTATTTGAATGAAATTTTCATAACATTTATATCTATCCTAGTGATGAATAGGGGGAGTCAATGGCATTGCTTGCTTTATGCATCATGGAAGAGGATGTCCAACATGGGGTAGCAAAGTCTCCAACACATTTGAAGTTGGTCTCGGATGAAGAAATGGACACTTTGGAAACACGTACTACTAGAATTGAAGGTGGACAGAGGATGTCGAGGATGCATTAGTTGAGGGAATAGAGCACGGTCCCCATCGAAGGTGGATCCAAGGACAAGGTGAATTCCAAATGGAATCAAGAACTGATTTCTACATTAGTATACCCTTTCAACATTGGGTCCATTCATGAACACAAGAATTCATATCAACAAACAACGGTCTCCCCACCCCATAATGCACAATAGTTAGCACAATCCACACTTTTCAGTAGGAAAATACAACAAATTAGTCCTATCATTTGAGTGGTGACTCCTCCTATATAGTTGGGTTCAGGACAGATGGTGCCTGAGATTTTGACTCTGATCACAACCCTCAAAAGATAGTTGTTGATGCAACAAAAGATTCAGACGTAAGCCACCCATAATGTTGAGAATATGTGTCACCGGATCGGAGGTGCAATGCCTTCTATCAACACTCCACCTTTTCGATCAGCCTCCATTCCTAGTTCCAATAGTCATGTGCAGGCCCTCATATTTGACCCTTCATTTCTTACCTCGAAGGACATGGTCAATATAGGAATCCCTTTAGCACCCATTCCTACTCCAGCAATGCAAAATTGTGTTACTACTCTACTTACGGAATTGGGAAAATGACATCAAACTCTTAATCCAGCTCATGCACAACTTCAACTACAAAACCAATAAGAAATTGCAGAACACAATCACATAGGTGTGTGCTATCAGCAAGAGGTTCAAGCTCACCATGCCTTGCAACAGCATTCTAACACAGAGGTTGTGGCCCATGCAAATGCAAAGGTTCAATATGTTGAGAGAAGTGCCTCCTTCAACAACCTCTTGGGGTCAGTCGACAACTTGTATGTGTAGGTACCAAAAACATTAGAATATGNCCCACTTTATTAAACTCTCGGTCATCAAGGTCCATCTACAAAATTTGGAATCACATAATACAACACTATGTGTGCAGCTTCAACATATGACACTAGAGGAGACAAAGCTACATAAGAAGATTGCAATGGTTGAAGCAACTGTCTAGGACAAATAGAACATATTGAAAGATTTATCAGGAGTGGTAGAATACAGTTTCACCTTGTGGAAACATTTTCAAAATCCTCCACAATTGAGTTCTATTGATTACAGAATTCACATGGAAGAAGATGAGGTCTCCACCCAAAAGAGCATATTGGCTTCCCTACCTCTGGGCTAGCGCCAAGCTACAATGACAACCATCGTGACCAAGACTAAGGATATTACTACAACATGAGGGGAGTAGAAAACCATTTCATAGTTAGACACTGATGTGGTCAATAAGGACTTAATATTTTATACTCAATTGAAGGCCGCATAGCATGTCATCACCCCTATGATCAAGAAGATGGAGACGATATACCTGATAGCTCCTTGGGTTACGACGATCGATGCAGATGAGGTCATTTATCTCACCCAGGAACTTCATGACACCCTTATTGAATTTGATAATAAATTCAAGAAATTCCTTCATAAACTCATGCAGATGGCTCCTTTCGTCGCATCAATTACTCCATGAGGCCATTGGCTTGAGGATGAGACAAATAATAGTGGTGGGGGCCTATTGGCACAAAACATTTTGGGATAAGGATTGCACGCACACACAAACACAATTGTGTGTGCATTATAGTTTTACATGCACACCAGTGGCTACATAGTGGATGACATGAGGTGTGCATGTCAATCCAATTTTTTATATGCATGCTAGTCTAAGTTCTACGATGTGCACAAGAAATCAATAAGATACCACATGCATGCTAGAATAAAGAAAAAGAATATTCAAGAAATCTTCCTGAATGATTACTTAAGGCAACATGAGAGATAGTGGAGCACTTCAAGGATGATCTGAAAAGGTAATTAAGACTTCCACAACTCCAAAGAGGCTACGTGGACTGCATGTGGGTAGAAGAAGCATGTGGGATTTGCAGTCAATGGAGTGAGTGGAGCATAATTAAAAGTGACAGAGCACTGAGAAGAGAAGGAAACAAAAGGGAACAACAACGACAAAGAAGGGGTTGATTAGTCATTTGTTGATTGTTGTTATTGGGATAATTGTTGTCATGGTTGATGTTTTTTTGTTATCTCTGAGCTCTCTTGGTTGAGAGACGAGTCTAGCTATATTTTGTAAAGAGTTTGGTTGTGTAATACATGTAGATTCTGAGAGAAAGTGCATGACACCTTGTAATGAACTATCATGAGAATGTATGAAAGTGAAAGACATTGTTTATGATAAATGATGAGTCTCTTGGTCTATGTATGTGACTCGTTGAATGAATATAATAAAAAATGCAATGATTCATGTCCTTTGATATGTTGATCATGTGTCCAATGAATGTATGTGTTACTGTTACATGTTGTTAGTCTTTAAGCATATTGCAATGGAATGTATGAATTCCAATCTAAATGGATTCCCTATTGTTGGTTGTTTATCTTAGTTATACCTTCAACATAATTTGACCTAGCTTCAGGTCTACTGGGGATCCAACAAAACCTCTAAAACTATCGGCCCTCCTGGTAAACCAGAAGGCAGCTCATCCCACAGAGTGCATTGCACAATCTCACCCGAGATAGTATTAATGGGTGATTGCAACGCTCAAATTCTTGCAATCCAGGATTGAATGGGGATCTGTGAATTGCTCGTTGTGAATTCTATCTACTTATTAGAGCAATATACCATCATTCTCATTCATGCATGTAGCGTAATTAGATCCATTAATTCATTCATACATCATTCTAACATCTAATTATTGATAGTAAAAGAGACAAAAACAGTCAATCACATAACATAGGTTTTACGGTGGTTCACCACCTCCTCATCTACTCCCACAAAGATATAGCTCTCAAGCTCTTTTATTATGGCAGTTCCAAAGCTACAACGTCATGCACTTTACAATTCATCCTCAATCAAGTTGAGATCTATTATGAGGCAGACTAGATCACACCAGGATCCTCAGCCTATGATCTAACCCTCAAGATCTACCCTTCTGACCCTCTACAACTCAATAGCTTACAAGATTGTATCGGATTACAGTAGTGTTATAGAATAGTTACTTCTTCTCACACGAGTAATACTCCATCAATTAGAACCCCTACCTAGACCTCATATGTATCTATTTGTATGTTTCTTTGGCTCATCATCCATTACATTCTCTTACCAAAACCCTAACCTAGTTAGGTCTTCTTGCATGCTAGCCTTGCACGCTTTCCTCTTCTGCATGTGTGTTTTTCTTTCATCCACTGCATTTCCTGCCAGCTTTCTTTCTTTCCCATATTCTTGCATGTGTGCCTCACATGCATCTCTGCCAACATTATTTCCTCCACGTCGTGCCTTTTCCCCAAAATGGGCATGTTCCCAACAGGCCCCCAACACTGACATCGTGACTCGTCCCAAGTCACTGTCTGGCTTGTGCAGTTGTCACTACCTACTCCCTACATCTGTTACTACCTACTGCAGTGCGTCATACATTTTCGTTATCCGTTGGCACTGCTAGTGAGACTGGATGCTCTTTTCGGCCATAACGTTGACCACCTATTTGTTGGGTATGTGTTATATTCTTTGCATGTGTGTGTATGGGCGTGTTGGCTTGGGGGCAGACCCAGGGTTCAACTCTAACAACGCACCAACAAGCCCTAACTACTGACCCTTTTGGCAACACTTGCAAAGTAGATGAAGTCTCACCCGAAGTAGCAATAGGGGATTGCAGGACACATGTGTCTACAACTAGAGGGAATGAAAAGTGGGTCCAAAACAACACACAGAGAGCTAGTTATTCTTTACCAACATAAGCCTACTTCGCACAGTTATATCTCAGATCTAACACAATAATGAAACAACAAAATAACAGAAAGCAAAGAACACAACATCACCCACAAAGGACAACAAGATATACATGGCTCACCCTCTCCCTAGGGCTACGTCCACAGAACTGTGTTTCTTGATATATTATATGAAAACATACAGTTCTATCTGTGCATTTAGCTTGCATATCTCTCTCTCTTTCTCTTATTTTCTCCCCTCCCTGTGCACCTAGCTGCAGGGTTGATCTTCGCACCCAGCTGAAGATCTTACAATACAAGAATATTCTCACAACACAATACTCTCCTCATGCAACAAAAGTAATCACTCAACATCAACAACACAATTCACTTCAAACGAACCCTCCCGGGTCTTCTTGACCTTTATTTATACATTACATGACAAACGTCTAGGTGTCAAACCCCTAGATCCCAAAACCCTAGTTCAACTTGACCCACATTTTCAAAGCTTCACCAGCCTGTCTTTCTTTCTTTCCCGCGAGGTGCTCCAAATCATCTGTTGGTGGCTTTTTCCACTTGTTGAGTTGTCCACGATCCATCTTATTTGCTTATATGTTTTCCTTGATCTTCTTGTTCAACGACTTATTTTCCCTTACTTCACTCCTTCTTTTCTTCTTCTTTGACCACTTCGACCCATTCTCAGTCACTGTGCCTTCCGTGCAAATCATACTTCACCTTTCCTCTTCCTTATTCTTTAATTTCTTCCTTAATCCATAACCAAGGGCCAATATCCCCCCAACACTCACCTGTGACTCGTCCCGAGTCACTGCAAGACTGGACCTATTTTACTTCAACTTCAAACTGTGCGGAGAAACCTATGCTTTTTTCTCTGTCCCTCCCCACTGTGTGCAGACTGTCTTTTCTGTGTTTGGTACCCAGTTTCAACTGCACCTGGTACCTAGACCCTTATTCTTCTTCTTTTACTGAGAGTTGTGAGGCAGCTGGTTGTTGTAGTACAATTTCAACCAGCTCCCATTCACTAAACCTTCCTTCCATTCTCCATTCAAAGTATTCAACTGTGAAACTCCTCCTTCTGTAATATAAGCAACCTCATATCTCCCAAGCCAATGTGTCCTGAACTTCCCTGGATGCTTCATGTACTTTTTGTCATATACCAATACCAGATCTCCTTTCTTAAATGCTTTCTTATTGATATGTCTATCATGGTATGCCTTTTCTCGTTCCTTTTGTACCTGCTGATGAAATCCTACGATGAATGTGTCTTCCTCCAATTCCACGAACTGTGTAAGCATGTCTTGCACAGCGCTTGTGTCATACATACCTGTAAATGCTGGAATTCTTAAGCTAGGAACCAAATATTCCATAGGTACCACGGATTCCACACCATAAACTAGTTTAAAGGGGGTCTGGATTGTCAGTTTCTTTCAAGTGGTTCTATAAGCCCATAACACTACTAGTACTCTCAAATCCCAATCATCTATGTTTACACTGCAAATATTCGTCAACATTGTCTCCAAGATCTTATTGAAAGTTTCGACTGTACCATTCATTGGTGGGTGGTAAGGTGTGCTCTTCTGATGATGAACTACAAATTCCTGAGTCAGGGCTTCAATAGTATTATTAATAAAATCTGTAGCTTGATCTCTCATAAGGATCTTCGGGCATCCAAATTGGGTTATGATATCATCAAATATGAACCACACAACTGTAGTTGCACTACATTCCTTAACTACTCTTGCTTCTGCCCATCTGGTCAAATATTTTGTCGCAGTGATTATGTATCGAGCTCCTGTGCACTTTCCTGGTGGGTGATAGGGCCCACAAAATCAATAGCCCATTTCTCAAATTCCTGTAAGGTTAGCTGAGGGAATAAGGGCATCCCATCCCTTATGGAATGTGTCCCAACTCTTTGGAATACATCACAGGCTCTGTAGTATTCCTTAGCATCCTTGTGTAGAGTGGACCACCAGAGGCTAGCTCTAAGAACCTTTTGCGTTGTTGCTTTTCATGCATAATTTCCTCCCGTGATGCCTTCATGTGACTCTGCCATAATTAGTGGTCATTTTTCCTCCATAACACATCTCCGCAAGATCTCATCAGGTCCCATCTTATATACTTATCCAGCTATAAGTGAAAAATCCGCAGCGTGAACTACCAATTGTTTCTTTTGAATGATTGTATATTCGCGAGGTGTCATTCCTGTTGACAGGAACTGAACTATCTTGACGAAGTGATCATCAACCTTTCTGATGGACAACAAATGTGCATATGGTAGTGTATCCTCCAGACTAGTAGGTTCCTCTCCATGTTCTAACCTAGACAAGTGGTCAGGTCCCTTGTTCATTCTCCCTGGCTTGACCACAATCTCAAAATCATATTCCTAGAATAACAGTAGCCATATGCATATTCTTCCCCCCAACACTAGCTTGTTGACTAGGTATTTCAACGCAAAGTGATCAATGAACATCTTAAAATGTCCTCCCAACAAGTAGTGTTGAAACTTCTGTAGTGCGTACACCATGGCTAAACCTTCTCTCTCAGCGGTAGTGTAATTTATCTCAGTTGTGGAGAGATTCCTACTAGAAAAGGCTAATGGATGGTCAATATCTCCTACTCCTGGTTGTGCTAACATTGCTCCTAATGCAATAGATGAAGCATAAGCATGCACATGAAATTCCTTACTCCAATCTGGGAAAACCAGAATAGGCGCAATGACCATTTTTTGTTTCAGTGTGTCGAAGCTATGTTGACATTGCTCTTACCATTGAAACTGACAATATTTCTTGAATAACTTCTCCATAGGTGTTTTTATCTATGCATAGCCCTTGATGAAATTCCTGTAGTATCCAGTATGCCCCAATGCAATGTGCAACTATCTAACTGAAGTAGGAGGAGGTAGATCAACAATGATGGCAATCTTGGAAGGATCTACCTGCAACCCCTGCTTACACACAATATGGCCTAGCAGCACTCCAAAGGGTGAAAAGAAGATACACTTCTTCAGGATCAAGGAAATCTTACATTGCCTGCACTTATCCAACATTAGTCTCAAACATTCAATATGATTTTTCAATAAGCTAAAAATAGTCCAATCATCAAAATATGCTTCCAAAAATTTATGTAAAAATTCCTTGAATTCTTCGACCACCACCCTAGAAAAGATGGTTGGTGCATTATTCAATCTAAAAGGCATCACTGTGTACTGGAAAGAACCCCATTCTATTGCAAATGTGGTCTTATGGCTATCTTCCTTAGCAATCTTGATCTAGTGAAAACCTGAAAATCCATCTGTGAAGGAGTAAACTTCCTATTTGTTGAAATTATCTAACACTTCATTAATAAACAGAGTAGGGAATGGATCATGTAAGCATGCATCATTCTGTTTCCTTAAATCTATACAGATTTTGATCTCTCTTTTCTTCTTATATTGGACCACCATAGGGCTAATCCATTCTGATTCTTCAACATGTTCTATGATTCTTGCTTCCAACAATCTATCTAATTCAATCTTGAGTTTCTACTTATACTTGGGATTCAATCTGTAGGGTCTCTGCTTGACTGGTCTTGCATATGGTTTTAAGGGGATCTTCATTTCTCCCATGGGCCCTTTAATTCCCTTAATCTCGGTGAAATTGGTTGGAAACAAGTCCTGATATTCATGCATAAGTTCTATGATCTTTTCAATAGTGGCATCATTCCAATAATCTCCAACGTTTGCGAGCTTAGGTGCTTGCTCTGTTCCAATGTTAACTTTCTTGATTTTAATTGGATGTCCAATGAAAGGTAGTTCGACTCCTAGTCCTATTATGTCTCTATTTCCTTTAGTTTCTACAATGTTCACATTCCTAGGATCATTGTCTTCATCAGCATTGATATTGTAACAACCTTGCAATTTTTGAAGAGGTGTAGTCCATTCATCTTCTTCTTGCTCCAAAGGGTGGTTAGGTGCATCCTCAAAGACTTTCTGTATTACAACTTGTAAAGCTTGATCTACTATGGGATACTAACTCTAAAATAAAAATGTAGCTACAAAGTTCTGAGTCATATTGTACCAATCTGAAGTGGTGAGGCACAGTTCTGCTTGAAGATACCAATTGATAGGTATTGTGTCCAAAGTGTTAATGAATTTATGCACCCACTATTCTTGAGGAATGTTGCTCCAAGATTCCTCGCAACTTCACACATGGTCCTTTGGGAATATCTGACCTGTGTATCGAACTTCACACCGTTCTACTTGGTCTGAAAAGCATACTGTCATCAAAGTGAGATATTGCACCCACTCCGCGATGCTCTTTTTGTGTGTCCCCCACCATATTGTTAGTGTTTCTTTCAAGGCTTCATCCAATGCCAACAATCTTTCTTGTGCTTGTACAATTTCTTCAAATTCTAGTAATAAAGTTTCTAAATGATTTAAACCATCAAATGTGGGAAGATTACTTAATTATGTGCCAATCCAACGAACTTCCTTGGTCAATTTGGCACATCTCTACGCAGAAAATTCATAAATTTTGTTATGCCAATTCTCTAGTGCTTCTTTCGAATCTGATGAGCATGTGTTTTCACTTTGCTATCTTAAATTCCCATCTGTCGTAGGATTAATGTAATCCTGTTGCCTTGTTGTCAATTTATATATATTATCTAGCTCATATGCACGGTCTTCTTCTCTGATGGGTTTTGTGTATCTATTACCTTCATCAGGATCAAGAGGTGCAATGACCCTAAGGCCATCACCTTCAAATGTCATTCTTCTTTTCTTTAAGTCAACCACAGTCGAATTGTTGAAAGCCTAATCAATGCCCAACAACGCAGGCTAAGGACAGTTGTCATCAACTATCTCAATCACCTCGAAGTCCGCAAACATCCTTACCCCATCGATGTCCACAAGGACATGCTCCATTCTTCCAAAGGGGATTACTGCTTGTTGATTAGCCATCCTAAGCCTGATAGGGGAGTAAATCAACTTAGGTGTTCCCATCAGTGCCCAGGTCTGCTTCGTTATAACATTGACTTCTGACCCTAAGTCGAGAACCACATAATCTATGCCATAGTCTTCAATCTGAGCATTAAGGTGTAGTTCCTTGTTTGTCCTTCTCTTCCTAGATACTTGATGTATTTCTTTATTCAGCAGAGGATCTACCCTCCCTATCTCATATTGTCTGATCAAGTATTGTAATTCTTGCACAACTTTTTCATCCTTAATCAAATTAATGCAAATACATAAGAATTCCATAATCTTTCTTACCTCTTTTCCTTCTCTGGGTGAGGCATATTGATCGAATGCCAGAGGCATTCCACATTCTCTCACTTCTGGTTGTGTCTTTGATGAAGAAGCCTGAATTCTTCCAAATTATCTTCTTGCTTCTTCAAACGTCTTCTTTTCTTTCCTTGGATCAAAGACTAGTGTCTTCTTTGCAGCTCTTATGACCGTTGATTCTTCTGTAGTCTTCCCTGGGGTCACTTTGTCTTCTCCTATAACATCACCTCCTCTAGTGATAATAGTGACTCTAGGATCCTCTCCGGGAGGTTCTGCTGATATCAGTTGTACTTGTTGGTTTCCTCCTCGTCTCTCCTGAAGTCTAACAGTACCAAAAAATCTTCAATAACATGTTCAAATGAGTTGCAGTAGTTGCAAGTGGTACAAGGGTTATGATAGTCCCTTTCTAAGTGGCTTGGCTGTGCGCAATTATAACAAATGATCTGACCTCAACCTCAACCCATGCCACCTCCTCGTCCTCTTCCTCTGAATCCACTGTGAGGGTTGAAGTTTCCTCTTCCTAGAGAATTAAATTGCGTAGCATTTCCCTCCTGATGTACTTCGACTTGAATCCTATATGTATCTCTTGAACTTTCATGAAAGAGGTCATAATCCCTACAGTCCTTCTCATCATGCCCCACGGATTTACAGAATGTGCAGTAAATATTGGCAGGTGTTTGGACATATTTTTGCATGTAATAACATTCACCAGGGTGATGTCTATTTCTACATACCTCTCACTAGGGTAGAGTAACCTGCTTCAAAGGGCTCGGAACTCCAGAGGCCAAGTACTCATTAAACAAGGGACAATTCTCCTTGTCATGGCCCTCTGACTTGCATCTGATACACCAGATGTCTTCTCTTTTATCTTTTGTCTTTTATTTTTGCATATCTTCAACCTACAGAGATAAGCTAGTTAGATGACTCAAAATTTGACTCATACATGAGCTGGATTCTCCCATAGGGGTTGATTCTAGTTTCATGGCGATCTCCAGTGCCTCAGCTTGCGAAGCAACCTTATGTTGCATCAGGGGAACTCTTATGTGTGGTAAGAGGGAAGAAATGAACCATTCCTTGTTTTGCTCGTGTGAGATCTGAAAACTCAAACGACCTGTCAAGATCTTAAACCTCTGATCAAACTCCCAAACAGGTTCAACTACTCTCTGCTTGATTTCTTTCAGTTTTGTAATGCACTACGACTCTGACTTAGGTTTCTTAAATTCTTCACTCAACACATTCTTGATATCATTCAGTGGTTTAGGTTGTGCAACTCCTTTAACAAACTTCATGTACCAGCTCAGTGCGCAGTCTCTCAAGGTAGTACTAAACTGAGCTCTCATAACAGCTTCATCACTAACTTTCTTGATACTCCATACATCTTCGCATAAAAACCAGTGTTGATCAGGATTTTCAAATCCATCTCCTCTAAAGATAGGTAGCCTCATTTCATCTACCATAGATCTTCCAAGGTTTCTTGAATGAGTATGTACTGAACTGTTGGTAATAGTGCTCTGAGTACTCTAGTAACTCTGACTACTCTGGTTACTTAACGCTGCTAAAATAACAGGAGGAGTAGCAGTACTTACTTCGACAGTCGGCGCAGTTCCTGAAGTTCTTGATTCTTCCTGGAGAGGTTTTTCAGTCTTCTCTTCCTCTTCCCCAGAGGATCCCGAATGTTCCTCATTCAATAAATCTTCTTCTTCTCCATTGTAGAACCCTTCATCCTATGCCAGTGGTTTGTGGCTCTTCTCAAACAGGTTTACCATAGGGACCTCTCTGAAGGTTCTCCCACTACGCGTGTGTCCAACCTTGGTGTCATTGTCGTTGTCTGAGTTCTTGAACATTAGCTTTTCAATCTGACCAATTACTGTATCTTCAAGATGTTCTTCTCATGCAATAGTATCTTGATCTTCAACTTCAAAAAGTGTAAAATTTTTCCTCTCAGTCCCTTAAAAAATACCTCTCTTCTTGGCTATATGACTCTACTTTGTCAATAGCAAACTTGGTCATTTACCCTCCGATAGTACTATCAAACCAGTGATATATTTCTCTTGCAAAGACGTTATCAACTCTCTTGACCTTCTTGATCAGTGTCGACATCCAAACCACAAGTGGTCTATATCTGATCTCAAACTGGGTATCTTCTAACCTAGCTAACCACTCGTATAGCTCTGTATGAACTCCACCAAAGAAAATCTCATGTATATCAGTAAATATATACCTTCCCAACCAATCCTCTATACTAAGATTAGGGTTCTTGTTTTGAGCTTCAGCGAAGTCATTTTCTTGTTCTTCTATCCACTTCTGAATCGTT
>ML788533.1:1251958-1267196 GCA_009831015.1 Picea engelmannii | reverse complement strand
AGCTCCAAGGCAGTGGTATCTGAAGTTTGACAGGTTTATGACAGAACAGGGTTATAATAGATGTCATTCTGATCACTGTGTTTATTTTAAAAGGCTAGAAAATGGAAGCTATATTATGTTGCTATTGTATGTAGATGACATGCCTGTTGCAAGGTCTAATATGCAGGATATAAATGTGCTCAAGAAGAAATTAGACAATTCATTTGTGATGAAGGATTTGGGTGTTGCAAAGAAAATCCTTGGTATGAGAATAACAAGAGACAGGAAAAATTGCAAACTGACATTGTCTCAGGGTGAGTACATAGAGAAGGTGTTGGAGAGGTTTAGAATGCAGAATCCAAAACCAGTTAGTACACCTTTGGCCAGCCATTTCAAATTAACTAAGGAAATGTGTCCCAAGACACAGGAGGAGATAGAATACATGTCCAAGGTCCCATATTCATCAACAGTTGGTAGCTTGATGTATGGAATGGTTTGCACAAGACCAAATATTGCACATGCAGTGGGAGTTGTGAGCAGGTATATGAACAGTCTAGGTAAAGAACATTGGGAGGCAGTAAAGTGGATTCTCAGGTATTTGAGAGGTATTACTACACATGCATTATGTTTTTGAGGTTCAAACACTTTTCTACAGGGATATGTTGATTCCGATATGGAAGGTGATAAAGACAATAGGAGGAGCACCATAGGGTATGTTTTTACTATAGGTGGAACAACAATAAGTTGGATTTCGAAACTGCAAAAGGTTGTTGCACTTTCAACAACAGAGGGAGAGTATGTTGCTACTATAGAGGCTAGTAAAGAGATGATTTGGTTTCAAAGGTTTATGGAGGAATTGGGAAAGAAGCAGGAGAACAACATGTTGTACTATGACAGTCAAAGTGCCATTCACCTTGCAAAGAACTCAACCTTCCATTCGAAGAATAAGCATATACAGTTGAGGTACCACTTCATACGATCCACCTTGGAAGATGGAAAATTGAAGCTGGAAAAGATACACGCTAGCCAGAATCCTGTAGACATGTTAACAAAGGGAGTAACGAGGGAGAAACTGAGTTCTTGCTCAGTTTCATTTGGTCTTCAAGAATGAAGATGAAGATGAGAAATTTTCTAGGTCCAAGAAGGTTCAGAGTCCAGCATATACAACAACGATGGAGTTTTTGAGATCAGTCTCCAAGTGGGAGATTGTTGGTTGTGGAGCCTGATTATCTTCCTAATTTAGAGGTCTTTTACTTTCAGCCGTGTTTATACCCCATGAAGTATTTACACCCCAGAAGTATGTACACTCTTCCACGCGGGGGAGTGAAGAGGGGCGGTACCCCCTCTGCGAGGTCCGGGGGGGATATCCCCCCTGCTGGGGGGGGTCTAGGGGCAAGCGGGGGTTCGGGGATGAATCCCCCAAAGAAAAAATTGTCTTGTAAAAGTATATTGTAATTTCATTGTAAATATGGACCATTCATTCAAAGGTCGCAGATCTAACGATAGAGATTATGTTAGGGTTTTTTTCCCTAGAAGGAAACCCTCTTTTATGAGGGAAATGTATTGAGGCTATGTATGTTGGCGAGTATTGTATTCTAAGAGAGGAGACTGTGAGAGAAAGAAGAGGAAGTTAAAACGGGTTTTGCAGCAGGTTGTATCCCTTCATTTTGATGGATAATAATAAAGAAAGGACCTGGAAATTTCTCTGGTGGACGTAGACGAGATTGGGTGAACCATGTAAATCTGTGTCTCTCTTCTATTGTGTATCTTCTATGTTTTGTTTCCGCATTTGTTTTATTTTATTGCTCCGTGGTCCTGTTTTTCTAACACCCCAACCATAAGCTAATTGGATGCCATCACTTTGAACTTATTTACCATTACACAACAAGCTCAATATGCGATGAAACTACAACAAAAACATAGATGAGAAGTTCATGCAAACTACTCCAAAGTAGGGGCAAGAACTCTATCTTGAATGCCTTTCATATTTTGATATTAAATTCTCACTCGAGTGTTTGTTTCACAAATTATCCATACCATTCGAAAGGTATTTACGAGCTCTATTACTTCCCCATTATACGATTTGAGAAATTCCTAACCAATTGTCTTCATTTTTCAGGAGTAATATATGGCACCTTGTCAATAGACACGAAGAACAAAACATCTTGATCGTTAACAGATGAACCAAGAATTGAATTCATGGAAGTTTATGTGAAATTTCGATTAGTCAATACTTCAGTTTTATGGGTTTCCATGCTTTTTTTTTAATAAATAACACTAAGGATGCTCATTTGTTGTGTGTTTAATGATGATAGGTACAAATGTCGAGAGGAATTCGTATTGATTGTCCCCGTAGGGCGATCGAAAACCAAGGATGACAAATAATCAGTAACAATGGCTTCCACAGTGATAGAGGAGCAACAAAGAAAATCTAATGAAAATGTTTTAAGAGTACATATGAACCCCATGACGATCGATTATCATAATTGGATAACAAAAATGCTCCCATGTTTAGACTAGTCTCCATGGTGGGCATGGTATGTATGGCCGATATCTATGATGTCCCACGAGCACTAAAAGACAAATTTGAGATACAATTGATGTCTCTGTTTCTCATCATCATAAAGGTATTAAGGACAAACATTTGTAGGAGAAAGGTCACAAAGGAAGGCGGAAGGCCAAGGGTTACATTAAACCTTAATAAATACTAGAATTGAACCCAAAGAATAGTATTTTTGGCTCTTCAAGCATTGTACATTTATGAAATATTTTGGGAGTATAATGTTAATTAAAATAGAGAATCCATACTTTGGAGCTTTCATGTACTATTCCTAAAATTGTTAATATTGAGAAACCCTCAAAGTTGATAGAGATAAAAACTCACATGTGTTATTCTTTTGCTGCAAACTATTTCAAATGGACTCTATGATGTTCCTATGGGTTGCTAATAGACTATTCTGATGCAATATGTGTTGCTCTTGTAGTTTTTTTATGCTTTCTTATGTTATTATCCTCAACACATGAGTTGTTGATGTATGCAGAGATATGATCTTTAATTTTCTGGTTATCTATTTTCTTGTGTGTGTTTCTAAATTTACACTTTCATGAAATCTATCTAATTGGGGTTTGAAGTAGGGTTTATTTTCATTATAGCTCATTCAATTATGATAATTTTCTTCTAGATATGATAGGATATGTTAGAAGTAGATTATATTTCTTTCGTGCATTTACATAGTCTTCATCTACATATTCTGTTTGCATAACCATCCATCATTCACCCTCATCAATGGACCGAGCCACAACTAGTAAAACAAAACCAAATATGGCTACTCATCCAGAATCAACATGGGTTCCCTACTCCAAATGGTGAGAGTTCTAATTAGGACTTATTACCGAGGTTAACCCCTATTTTTGACAAAGGGTGATTTCCAACCCATCAACACATGGAATAATATTCAATGGAAGAATTAACATGGTTGAGTTAAGTGCATGCTATATATAGTTAGTAAAGAAACAACGATTCATTTATTTTTGTATTGTGAATATTTTAAACAGGCTTGGTCAAATATAGAGAAACAACTAGATTTGGCCAATCTTTGGTCAAAAGAGAACCTAGTGGAATGTATTCTACAATGGTTTAGACTGTAAATCATGAAACCACTGAGGACATTCCCTTTTATTTCACTCTGGGGTATTTGGCTTGCCCAAATTTCTAAACTCTTCCAATAATTGTTATGCCCATCTTACTAAACGTTAGCTCAAGTATTAGATTTACTTCCTTTTTATAAAATATTAGTAAAGAATAAAGTTACAGGAGTATTAAAGGGTCTCGAGGCATATAAGTCGTAGGGATGGTATTACTTTGATAGTTCCTTCCAAGGATTAGATTCAATTTGTGGCATGAGATCTATTATTTACCTGTTAGATGCTCATTATTTTCTTTCTAAATAAAATGCAGGTCATGGTACCAACCACTTATGGTAATTCAAAGAACTATTCTATCTCATGAAATGTCTCTGAAGAAGAAAATACAAAATGTTCATGTATTCAAATACTTGAGTTTGTCCATCAATTGTATGGTTGGAAGGTTTGAGGTTAAATAAAACTTATTAATGTCCCTTGCACTGCACCTAAAGGATATCAGAAGCATATTTCGGGAGATTTGATTCTCACATGTGTATCGAGAACAAAATCAAATTGTAGATCATCTTTAAGAGGGATTAACACTCCCTATGCACCAAGTTTCTTTGTTGGAAAATGTTGATGATAGGGATAACCATTCCTTTAACTTATACGATTTTTAAGTTGGCCATATACAATAGAGTTTACTTATGTAATAGATTTAGATTGTTATCTATTTTGGACCTATTTGGACCTTATATTATCCCTATAATAGTATTTAACAATACGAGATTATATTGGGAGATATGTGGTTTTTTGGGGGGACTTTGTCATAGAAATGTTTTATTTTGGATTGTGTGGATTTTGGGGGACTCTCACCATCTTAAGAAAAATAGTTTTATATGAACTTTATATAGAAATAGAATATTTCAATCTCTCTCTCTCTCTATATATATATATAGAAAGAGATAAAATCTTATTTATCCAATAGGTTCTTTTTTCTTCCTATATGGAGTTGGTAAGTGGAATCTAAAAGAATATTTATTACAAATATATCAACTTTGTATTTCGATGTTTTTTTAATAGACTTAAATAATGTTTTAAATCTCATATTGTACAGAACAATATTGAAGTTGACTATCATAATCTTACAGCAATCCTCTCTACTTCCATTAACAAGTTCTCTATGAGGTGCTCACTGCTATGTACAAAAAAAAGAATGCAAGTAACCCTTGGTATGATAATGAATGTCAAATTTCTAGAAACATCATTAGGGATGTGTCCAATGTGTGATTAAAATATAATAAGATAAATAGATACAAAAAATTAATTAAAAGTAAAAAAATGACTATATAATAATAATCGAATTTTAAGATCATGCCCAATCCACCCCCTAATTTATAGGACAAGGGATCCCTGTGCACAAGGATTTGAATGCTAAAGTATATGGAGGTGTAAACACCCTACCCCCCTCTGCATTTGAACTCGTGACCGTTTAGGAGGAAAGACATGTTCTTAACCATTAGGCCCAACCTATTTAATATAGATCCTAAGAAATTCTCGAGGAAAATTCTAACTCAAATAACTAAAGAAAATAATAGGATTCCCTTGAAGGATTGGAATTTTTATCTTAAAAATATTTACAAATCCCATAATGTCATGGACAACATTCCAAATATTTCTACAAAGGATGAAGTGTTTTTTGTAGAGGACATTTGTTGGAATGTTCAATAGCACTCAGATGGGGGGTGAATGAGTACTAGAAAATTTAGTTTCTTTTCTTTCTAAAGATGACTTCAATCACTTTAGTATTTTAGCTAGAGTCAATCATATCATAAGTAAACATTAATTCATTCATAGTACATAATTTTTTGAGTGGGAAACCTAAATGGGAAGAAAACCTCTTCAAAGTATTTTATCAATAAATATCAATTCATAACACATTGTTAATGAGGACACCAATCCTCTGTAGGCACCAAACTACAAGTAAATGAGGACACCAATCCTTTGCATGAGCCAACCTACAAGTAAATGAGGACAAAAATCCTCTTATGAGCACAAACTCATAGCTCAGGCACTAACTTGTTGATTGAGAACCAACTCAAAATTTCCTTGCTCCACCTTGCCACCCTAATCAATTAGAAGCTCCAACTTTCAAATAGTAGACACTAATCTACCAAATACACACAACACCATATCTTCTACGATGTATTTGTTTTCTTCATTACCGCTAAATAAAAAACTCCTTCTTCCATAAGTAGTCTCAAAACATTTATACTATACAAAGTTATTCCTTAAGAGCACTTGTGGTACAAAGAGATTTTAATATCACCAAATTATATCTCTACAAAGATCACATCCCAATAATTACAACATCCAGAACAAGTATTTCGACCTTTATAATGCTTAACACATAATATTCATTGTTGTACCATAAACAAATATTCTTCTCATATCTATGTGTTTCTAAATCTGTTATCGCAGAGCCTCATCATCTTCTCTAGTGCAGGAGAAACTCTCCTTAAATCTCTATAACTCCAAGAACAATCTTCAATACAATTCTCTACTCTTCTGGCATCCCCTGAAATCACCATATTAGAACTCTTCTTAGTTACCTAATTTTCATACTCACGCTCTTCTACGATCACAGCAAGCCCAAACAAATGATCTCAGAGCTCCTTCATATTCGCACCTATCCCTTTTCCTTGTCTTTGTTATACATATATATGATTTCATTTAAATTTTGTGCACTTATTTTACATTTGGTGTGGACACAAATGATGTTTTGCACTGGCCGTCTCTTCTACGTCATAAATAATATTTTCATAGAGTATAATCCCCTCGGGGATTATTTTTTTTGTTAATTTAATTTTCACGTCGTTCATGTGACCCAACGTTCATGACTATACCCTTTATTTCGGGGGGCTAGATCCTTGGTTTGAATCCCAATACGAAAGGGGGATTCAATAATAGGATTGTGACACATGCCCTCTTCTATGATGCATATTGCCAAATTCTGTGGGGGGTCCAAATTTTGAGTTCTTACCCTTATTGATCGCCCACAATTCTTGTAGGCCGTTGATCTTATCTTTTATCATATGGTCGGATCTCGTCTGCCATCCTGTTGATCTATTGCCACATATGATCTCATTTTGTCTACCCAATGCAGCTACAACACTTAGTGGTCGTCAATCTTCCAATTTTATGGTTGGATCTTCTTTTCATGATATAGTTGATCTTTGTATCAGGCCAAATCATGTGTCAAGAAATCATCGATATGTGATGCGCGAGAGGATATGGACTATTAATTAAGATTCTTCGGTGAATCCTGAGAATCTTCTTCAATAAAGAAAATCACCTATTTTTCACAATGTTTGGTTCATACTTGGAACCACTTTGTTCACGATCTTTAGAACCTTGGAACCACTATGTTCGAACAGGTTTGTGCCTACATGCAAACTCTAGTCACATACAACTACTCTTGAGAGCTCAGTATCATTGGTTTTCTCTCTATAGGAATAAGATATTCCATCAATGAGTAATTCCTCTAGATGAGCATCAACATATAAAGCTCCCAAGTTGGAAACTAGGTTTTCAATTGTCTCCATCGATATGGTTTATTTTTTTCTTTTGAGATAATTAACAATTCTTTCCACAGTTTCAACAACTTCCACTTTGTTATCTATCTCAACATTTGTATCTACTAGTTTCCTATAGGTGTCATTATAAGTATATTGTGTGCTTACCTAAACCACATTTATTCCCTTCCACTTGACATCAATGGAAATATACTGAACAATATCCCTCTTTGTCACTAATGGAAACTCTACTACAATCTCCCTTTTGAGTGGCTCCCCCTATTAATGTGATGTTGAGTGATTTTTATTTCTTACTTTCATTATGTTTCCCCTTTGATGTGTGACACTCCTCTCAATTTTTTCTTTATCTCCCCATTTCACATCAAGGATAGAGGGTGCATTCACTTACGGATTTGTTGAATCCCTAATCTATGTCCGAGGTACTCAAATGCATATTTAGGAAGGGGCTTGGTAAAACATCTGCAATTTTTTCCTTGGTGGGAACATACTCCAACTTGACAATCTTATCATTTACTTGTTCCCTCATAAAATGATATTTGATTGGGATGTGATTTGTATTTGAGTGAATCACTAGATTCTTGGAAATGCTTATAGCATCAGTGTTGTCACATAGTATAGAAATTGGTTGATTGTATTCTATATTGATGTCTGCAGTGTTTGCTTCATCCAAAGGATTGGTATGCAACAAGATGTTGTTGCAATGTACCTTGCTTCTACTGTGGATAACAAGATTGAACATTGTTTATTTCTTAATCCAGATACTAAAAAATTGCCTAAGAAGAATGCTCCTCCACTTTTTATCTTTCTATAATCAATATTGATTGCCCAATCTGCATCAGTGTATGTTATTAGGGTAAAGTCTTCTCCTTTTGTATACCATAGTCCAAACTCTATTGTTCCTTTTAGGTATGTGATAATTATTTTGACTTCCACCACATGTGACTCTTTTGGTGAAGATTAAAATCTTACAGAAAATCGAACAACTTACATGACATCATGTTGTGATGCAGTTACATATAAAATGCTACCAATCATTGATATGTACATGGTGTGGTTTGCTTCTAGTGATTCATCATCCTTTCTTAATTTGCATCATGTAATCATTGGAGTACTAACAAGATTGCACTCGTCCATCTTGAACTTCTTTAACATCTCCTTTATATATTTTTTCTGGGAAATGAATATACCTTTTTTTGAATGAGAAACGTGTAGTCCTAAGAATAAAGATAACTCTCTTAGAATGGAAATCTCAAATTCGTTTTTCATTTCCTTTGAAAACATTTGACTCAAATGATCAAAATTGCTTCCAAAGATGATATCATCTACATAGACAACAATGATAATGATATTTATATTTTCTTCTTTGATGTAAATATTAATTTATGTAGTTATTATCTTGAAACCTTGATGTTGTAGGTACTTATAAATCCTTGAGTACCAAACTCTAGGTGCTTTCTTTATACGATTGAGGTCCTTCTTTATTTTGCACACAAAATTTTGATTTTCCATTAGCTGAAATCCCTCAGGAGGTTTAATGAATACTTCCTCTTCCAAATTTCAATTTATAAATGTATATTTAACATCCATATGATACAATTTTATATTCTTGTAGCTTGCAAATGGAAGGAACATTCTAATGGATTCTAGTCTGGCTAGTGGGCAAAGCGTTTCTTCAAAGTCTATACCTTCAACTTGAGCATAGCCTTTACATACGAGCCTTGCCTTATTTATCACTACTTTTCCATCCTCATTTAGTTTGTTTCTAAAGACCCACTTAGTGCCAATTACATTCTTGTATTTTGGTATAGGAACTAGTGCCCAAGTTTTGTTTTTCTCAATCAGGTCTAGTTCTTCATTCATAGCATTAACACAATTTTTATCTTTGATAGTTTCTTCTAAGTTCTTGGGTTATATTTTAGACAACAAATACAAATTTACATGTTTTGGCGATCTTACAAATTTCCTTCTCAGTTGGACTCCTTTGTTGTTATCACCAGAATAAGTTCTTGAGGGTGGTTCTTTTGAACATATCTTGAGGGTGTCTTTATGTCTTGTCTAGGAGATTCCTCTTCTTCTTATTCTACATTATCTTCCCCATAGTCTTTCTCTTCTTCTTCTTCTACATTATCTTCCCGATAGTCTTTCTCCTCTTCCTCTTCTTCTACATTATCTTCCTCAATGTCTTTCTCTTCATGACTATGTTATTGTTGGCTGGTCATTTGTTTTCATTTTGATCCTTCCAGGATTTTAATCATCCACTCTTACATTTCCACTTTCAACATTTTTTTCTAATAACATATTTAAACATCTATAAGATTTTACTTGAGAGGAGTACCCAAGGAAGATACTTTCATCACATATGGAGTCAAACTTTCCAAGGTTGTCATCATCTCTTTTCATGTACCATTTTCTTCCAAGAAATTTAAGGTGTTTGAAATTTGTTGGCCTTCCTTTCCAAAATTCATATGTAGTATTTTAATTGTTAGCTCAAATTTGTGCTTTGTTCAGAATATAGACAATTGTGTAGATTGCATTCCTCCAAAAAATATCTTACAATTTAGCTTGATTTAGCATAGTTCTGGCTATTTCTTGTACAATCTTGTTTTTCCTCTCAGCCACTCCATTTTTTTCAGGTTTTTTTGCATATGAGAAGTGTCTTCTTATTCCATGATATTCATAGAATTCATTGAACTCATCGGAGGTGAATTCTCCTACATTATCAGATCTTAGGAATTTTGTTTTCAAATATGTTTTATTTTCCACTAATGCTTTGAATTCTTTAAACTTCCCAAATGCTTTTGATTTATTCTTGAGAAATGATACCCAAGTCATTCTTGCGTAGTCATAAATGAGTAGCATGAAGTAACAATTACCTTGTATAATTTTTTATTTGGTTGGCCCACAGAGATCATTTTGGATGAGTTTTAATGGTCTTGATGTTGAATATTCCTTGGTTCTGAATTTCACTCTTGTTTGTTTTCCATGTTGACAATGTTTACAAATTGGGTTTGAGGGCTTGATGATTTTTGGAATTCCTCTTACTTCTCGGTGGTTACTAACCTTGACTAAGTTTTCAAAACCTAAATATCATATTCTCTTATTCTATAGCCATCTTTCAACTATTTTTCCCCCACTACATAATTCTCTTCTAAATTTATTTAGAATGTATACATTGTTTGGAGTTTTGAGTGTTTTTGCTAGCAATATTCCAATGTATTCTTTTCTTATTCTGCATTCCTGGGATTTAAACATAAGTGTGTGTCCTTGTTCACACAACTCACTAACACTTAGAAGGTCATGCTTTAAATCTTCAACTAGAAGAATGTTTTATGTTGTAGCCTTCTCACTTTCGAGGATAACTTTACCTTTCCCAATTATCTTGGTAGATTTATTATCTCCAAATAAAATGCTTCCTCCTTTATCATTCTTTATCTTAAGGATTTTTTTTTTATCACTAGTCATATGTTTTGATCATCCACTGTCTATGTACCAATAGCTTTCTTTATCTTGATCTTGCATTGCTAAATCAGATTCTTCCCGAGAAATATTATCTTGCTTCTTCCTCCATAATTTGATGGTATTGCTGACAACAACTTTTTTTTAATAGGGACATGTATCCAAATTTTACAGTCCTAAGATTTATGGCCAAAATTGTTTCATTTATAACATTCAATATTGTAGTTAACTAGTGGAGCAAATGAATTTCTATTTCTGTTATCAATAGGATTTTGAAGTTGTTTTTCACATAATTATTGCTTGGAACATTGTACATACATTCATTTCTTCCTTGATCATGTCTTGGATATGCTCTTCAATCTATTTCCTCATGTCCAAAATTGTTGCATGAAAACAAGTTTCCAAGAAAGAGATATTCATACATGTTCATAGTAGGTCTTCTTGGTTTCATATTTATGTATCTTCCTCCATGATCATCAAGTGATTTCTCCTTTCTTGTACTGCGCCTCGCTCTATCATGTTTGTAATTGTTTCCACGCGTAGACTAGGTACAAAAAATTCTAATGACACAACTACTTCGTGTCCATACACCAATCTAAACGGTGTCTATCCTGTCAATTTTTTTCAAGTGGTCATGTATGCCCACAATATCATTGGTATCTTCAAGTCCCAATCGTCCCTATTAACGTTATAGATATTTGTTGGTACATTCGCGAGGATTTTTTTAAGGATTCCACTGTGCCATTTTCTTGAGGATGATATGGTGTACTCTTCTGATGATAAACTTCAAACTCCCTAGTCATAGCCTTGATAGTGTTGATAATGAAGTGAGTGTCTTGGTCGCTCATCAAAATCCTTGGGAATCCAAATCTAGTGACCACGTGATGAAACAAGAAGTGTGTTGTTGTCTCTATGTTGCAATATTTTACTAGTGTTGTTTCTTCCCATCTTGTCAGGTATTTTGTCGTAGTGATAATGTACCTCACTCCTGAATTTTTTTTTGGTGGGTTAATTGGTCCCACAAAATCTATTTCCCATTTATCAAATATTTGCAAGGTTACTTGTGGTATCAGGGGAATCTCATCCCTTCTATTCGATTTACCAACCCTTTGACATAAATCACATTTCTGGAAGTAGTCCCTTGAGTCTATGTGAAAAATCAGCCACCATATTCCTGCGTGCAATACCATTTGCATGGTAGCTTTACCTACGTAATTTCCTCCTGTTATTACCTCATCGGATTCTGTTAAGATCCTTGGTCTTTCATTATCTAGCACACATATTCTCAAGATTCTATACACACCCATTTTGTATAAGTGTCCTGCAATCAATTGATAGTCTGCAACCCTGACTACCAGGATTTTCTTCTGTATAGTGTTGAATTCCTGTGGAACAGTCCCTGTACTCAAGTACTGGATGATTTTTGTGAAGTATTCATCGACTATCTAGACTGAAAAAAGTTGTTTGTTGATAAAAATTTCCTCTAGATTCGTAGGTTCCTCCCCATTTGTGATTCTCGACAGGTGATTAGGTCATGCATTCAACTTTCTTGGTTTGACTATCATTTCACAGTCAAATTCCTGGAACGATACTAACCATCTACAAATTCTCCCCCCCAACACTATCTTTTTGACGAGGTATTTGAGTGTTGAATGGTATGTGAACATATTGGAATTTTTCCCAAATAAATAATGCTTGAATTTCTAAATCACGTAGACCATCTTTAAGCCTTCCCTTTCTATGGTATTATAAGTTTTCTCCGATTCTGACAGTTTTTTGCTAACAAATTCTATAGGATGGTCCAATTCTCTTGATCCTGGCTGCACCAGAATAGATGCAAGTGCTATGGTTGATGCATATACAGGTACATGGAATTTATTTTCCCAATTGGGGAATACCAATATTGGTGCAGTTACCATCTTCTCTTTCAAGGTATCCAATCCATGATGACAATCCTCATCCCACTTAAACTTGTTGTCTTTTATTATAAATTTATCCATTGGTGTAGTGATCTACACATACCCATTTATAAACTTCTTGTAGTTTCCTGTGTGTCCCAATGTCTCTCTCAATTGGCAGAATTTTCTTGGTGGTGGTAAGTTAACAATTACTGCAATCTTTGAAGGATATACTAGCAAGCCTTGCTTGCATACTATATGGCCCAATAGTATCCCAAAAGGTATTTTGAAGATGCACTTCCTAATATTTAATGATATTTGACAAGGATTGCATCTTTATAACATCATCCTCAACACTCCTGCATGGTATTTCAATAGACTATAGAATGTCCAATCTTCCAGATATACCTCTAGAAACTGGTGGATGAATTCCTTGAATGTTTCTATAACTATTCTGGAAAATATTGTTGGTGCATTCTTCAATCCAAAAGGAATGATTGTATACTGGTAGGATCCCCATTCTATGGAAAACATGGTCTTTCTCCTACCTTCTGGTGCTATCTTGATCTGATGGTATCCTGACAATCTGTCGGTGAATGAATAAGCTTCATGTCCTCCTACATTCTCCAACACTTCATTTGTGAAAGGAGTAGGTAACGGGTCATGTAGGCATGCATCGCTCAACTTCCTCAAGTCAACACATATTATTATCCCCCCTTTTTTTCTTCTCTTAAACTACCATTGGTCTTACCCATTTGGATTCCTCTACAGGTTCTATGATTCCAGCCTCCAACATCCTATCAATATCGACTTTGACTTTTTGCTTATATATCAGGTTTAGTCTATATGGTCGTTGTCTGATCGATCTTGCCTCAGCTCTAAGAGGTATCTTCATTTCACCTAGCTCTCCTGCTATGCCTTTGATTTTTGTGAACGTTGTTGGGAATAGGTTGTTGTACTCGTGTAATAAATATGTTATACTTTCCACTATTTTCTCATCCCAGTAGTCTCCATTCTTGGCCATTTTGGGGTTCTCAACTGTCCCAATGTTTACATTCTTCACCTTGATCGATGCAATAGTTATCTTTTATTCCAATGATGGACCCTCCACTTCTATTTTGCCTTCACCTTCCTCAATCTTAATATTGCATGGGTCATCTTCATCTGGTGCTTCTTCCTACACGTGGTAGCATGACAGTAGTTATTTTATTATCTGTATGTTTTGTTGTTGTTCTTATGTCATGAGTTCAAATTCCAGTTCTTTAATGAATATCATCCCTCTAATTTTTTTAAGTGTTGTGTCTATGTTGGGTTTCTCATTCTCAAATGAGAAAGTGACTTTAAAATTGTTAAGAACCAAATATCAATATAGCATAGAAAAACCTCAGAAAAAGTACTCAACACCTTGAAAAAAAGATAATTTCAAATAATAAGCCTCTTCAAGGGGGAAACCTCCTTTTACCCCACTTTAATGTTCAAGTACAAGATGATTCCAAATGAAAATGTCTCCTTAGTATATATAGGAGACTAGGAGGTATAATTACAACTAATGGAATAAAGATGACATAAATAAAATAACATTACTAATGTAATATGCCCCAATTAAGGGGTAATGAGCCAATATTAGGGCTTAACATGCCCCTCCCCTTGATACAAGCATTGTTTGCAATGCTTAAGTAACTCTGGATTCTTTTGTATAAAAGAATCATCTTCCCAAGTGGAATCTTCAGCTAGTAGTTTCCTCCATTTAATGAGATACTTTGAAATGGATCTATTCCTTAGCTAGCGAATTCTTGTGCCAGTGATGGCTTTAGGCTTCAATATGATTTTTCCTTCCACGTCAAGTTCTGGAAATATAATTTGAACTGGGATATTGTCGCCTATAACCTTCTTTAAGCATGAAACATGGAAAACTAAGTGTACTCGTGAAGATGCAGGCAACTCCAATTTGTATGCCATAGTACCAATCTTTTGCAACACCTTCTAAGGTCCATAGTAATTTGGTGATAATTTATTATCCTTCTTGGCTTGATTGAGGGACATCTGTTTGTATGGTTGTAGTCTTAAAAACACCCAACCCCCTACTTCAAAACATCTTTCACTACGATGTTGATTTGATTTTTGTTTCATGTGAGTCTGTGCCATGGTCAGGTTGTCCTTTAAGATTTGGATAACTTGTTGTTGATTCTTGATGTGATCTTCCATTGCTTGAACCTTAGATTTTTATTTTAGAGAAGAAGTGATGGAAGGAGGGTGGTATCCATAAAGTGCCATAAATGGTGTCATTTTTGTTGCAGTATGAAAAAAAGTGTTATACCACCATTCTGCCAAGGGTAACCATTTGAACCATTTGTGTTTGTTTATCAGAGACAAAGCAATGAAGGTAACCTTCCAGACATTTGTTCACTAACTCGGTTTGTCCATCATATTGAGGATGATAAGATGAGCTATGAGCCAATTGAGTACCCAAATAAGAAAATAATTATGTCCAAAAATGTCCAGTGAATATGGGATCTATGTCATTTACAATAATCTTTGGGCTTTGTAATGTCCCCCACCTCTTAGAGAGGTGAGGAGGAGACTCAGTGGCCTGGGCACCCCCACTAGGTCATAGTCTCACACTGAAGGGGGGGAAAATCAAGAAGTTAAAAGTTATATTTTTAAGTTGACTTAAGAAAGGGAAAG